>JAMKCH010008609.1:0-29830 GCA_023653785.1 Ophioderma brevispina
TTCATTTAAAGTAAGTACGTTAATGAACAGCGGCTTGCAAATATTCCGCAACCTTTGAGGAATTCTTTGCACAAACCAAACGGTAGAAAGAATCCGCACCGCCAAATTGGACAACATCTCCAAGGTCAAGCTAATATGGCCGGTGTGAAGCAGATTATAGTCCGGCGGGAGCCCCAGTCCGGGGGATCCATAGCGATAACGGAATAACAGCGTGAACTAATGTTTGCGTGAAGAGTCAACTGAAATCGATTGCCCTATTGTTCACAATTGTTCCCGGACTATGAGTACGCCGGACATAATAATTACTTCTACACCGGCACTACAGCGTGCCCTAAAACAAATGAAAAAGAACAAAAGAGACAGGAGGACAACAAAAAATTGGTGAACGCTTAAAAGTATTAATGAAGGCAAGATAAAAAATAATCAAATATTCCGGCGAAAAAACTACTACGAAAACAAACCACGCTATTAGTTTTTCTTGGGAGTGGAAACTAAATATCAACTTAATACAAGGTTCACATAGCAAATCGCCTAAAGGGGGTGCATTAATAAAGGAGGGATTTCATGTCTAACACATTGTGGGGGTTACTTCTCCAACCTTCTTCTTGAATATCGCCGTGGTAGTACGGATATCGATTGGGGGGATGGCAGTGATTGTTATCTTTAAGAGTCCTTTTAATTATCTTTGACCAAAAATTGAATTCAAGAAACTAACATCTTGAGCGTGCATTTGCATGTATATCCTCAAACTTTTCGCCTATTTGTTGTGTATAGGCCTCCTCCATCAAAAAAAAACCAAAGAAATGCGTTCCAAGACCAATTGTTTTATTTCGGAATTGTGAGTACCTGAGAAATCATCCTGCGTATCTGGTAAACTTGTAAGTTGTTGGTATACATTTTCAACTTTACAATTGGAACAAACAAAATAAACCAGAAGTCTGCCAAGTTTTTGCGGATTCTCTCTGACGGAACTGCTTATTCAGTATGTTGCCCAACCTGCAAATGGTGATCACATGGTATTCCCGCCCCAATGATTTCCATATTTTAGATTGCAAAGTGCTTGATACTCCGTACACTAGAAAACCATCTAAATTATTCATAAATATCCCCATTTAATCGTGCTAAACCGTGTCGCACAATAATTAACTTCTTGCACACGTAATTATAAAGACATGGGCAGTACTGCCTTTAAGGCTAATTTGTGTGAAGCATTTCAATCATTTCCTTTCAATAGTGATATTAAAGGGGCTGTTCCGATTTATGGGTTGGTGTGTCTCTACTTGATATGAGAGTCTGGCACTTGCACAAACACCCATCAAGTACCGTGGGGAAACAACTTGCGGTTTTATGGTGATGCAATAATGCACGTGTGCAAAAGATCTTTCAATGACTGTGCTTAATAATGATGGTTAACCACTAAAACGGCGCGTTTTCTTTTTTACCCCCCCCCGTTTTTTTTATATTGGGAAGGAAATGGATTGGGGCTCAAATTTTCAGAGGACATGAGAAAAATACGGCCTTTCACTGATAATCAAAATCGATACTACTTACGGGTAAATCGGGGTCCCAAAGACAATCGTAACACGCACCTTTAATTCCCAAGTTGATTTATATATTCAGGCTGCCAAGGATGTTCGTTTTTTATTGTTTTTCCTATACAAAACAATACCAATATGACAATGAGAATCTCATCACAAGAGGTTTTTCTCAGAGAAAAAAAGACACAGATATATAAGACAGACAAAAAGAATCCACAAAAAGGACCAAAACAACAGACATCGAACACACACACCAAAACAAACAAACAAACACACCACACAAAAAAAGAAACAACCAAGGCAATGTCATGACATAACCTAAACAAATGACCAACAAATTGACCAATTGAAATATTTTTTTAAAATCAAAATTTTTTTTTAAATAAAAAAAACATATTATTCGAATTAAAATCAAGGGAATAAAAAAATAATTTTGTGATAATAATTTCACCAAGTCAAAGGAAAATTTTTTGAAATGTTTACCAAATTTGTCATTTTTTCAGCAATTCTTATACTCTATCTAAAATTTTAATCTGAAAAGTTTGAGGAAGCCGTGTGGAAATTGGGATTGTTTGTTGAAATTTACATCTATAGATGTAACATTTCAACATACAAAAATAAGGTGAATTGACACAGTACTATGAAGAGTAGTAGTGTATCCACACCCAACATTTACATTTTTCAAATTTAGAAAAATTGAAACTGATCACCAGTTTTTCTGCACAAATATTGCAAAGACTCTCCCCAGAGGAGATTCATTGTCACATTCCAAAGAAAATGTGAACAACGAGATTCAGGCACCCGCTACAAAACGAGCCAATTTTGGAGACTCAATTTTCCAATTTGGGCAGAAACTTATTGACAAATTGGCTCTATGAAATATTGTCAAATAGACGGAACCTCATTTGGGTTTCAATAGTACTACTGAAATTAGTCAAAGAATCATGAGGTCCAATCTGTGTCCCCGTCAACATCTAAAATATCCTGCCAATAATTTCAGTATCAGCAGGGTGTCCTGGACCTTTAGAATATGTATAAGCATGTTTGGATATTTAGCGCTTGAGCAGAGCAGTGACAACTTTATCAAAAATATTATCCACATTTTTCGTGGGTTATAAAACCAACCCAATGAATGGCATCATAAGATGCATTATACTTGCGTCTATCATCAGGGGGATTGGATATCGTTATTCAATACCGAAGTCTTCAAATCGTTTTTACAAAGTGTGTATCCCCTATCAAGATGCAGACAAGCAATACCTTATCCAGCCACTCTGGGTATAAACAAAAGAAACGTTTAGTTTTGAGGTGGACATTTTGGTTCACCAAATAGGGTCTTGACGAAAAAATAGGTCACTATGGCCTAACATTTTGCCTGATCTTTTCCTATCAAGTACCACGTCCTTAAAAGTTCAGCCAACTGAGTGGTTTTTACACTGATTGCGAACACAGTTTGGGGGCGGCATTTGTTCCCTACATGATACTGTGGGCACTAAAAAATGGGGGAAGAATATTAAATTCAATACTTTTCCATGCATTAACATAGTTAGGGTCAAGCAAAGGTCTAGCGCCCAAACCATCTTTTGTGCCTGAGAAAAGGACACAAGATCTACCATGCGAAGACCGCCTTTGAATAATCATTACAAAGGGAATTTACGTTTCACCCTGTCATTCCCCACCATTCCAGATGAATTTATAAAATAAAGTATCAAGTTTCTTAAAATAATGTGGAATCGGTGTGCACAAACGAAAAATAAACATAAACAACTGATGGCAACAAGAGTGTCTTAATAACCGTGGACTTTACCAATTAGTGACAAATTCTCCGGCAGCGCAGCAATTGAGGGGAATTGCTGAATATGATTAAGTTTTTGAATATTGAATCAAAAAGGGATGTAGTGTTAAGGGGGGGGGGAGGATGAAATACCAAGACTCTTAAAATTTGTATTTGTTTTTCCACACTAAACCATTGGCTTCAAAGGGCCTAAAGTGACTTCCCTTGAGACTCAAAATATGAATAGCTTCAGATTTAGATCTTCACCTTGCAACCAGAGACCTTGGCAAAATTGTCCAGATGTTAAAAAGACTTGGAAAGGATTCTCATCCACCTTGCAAAAGCATGTGGATCATCCGCTAAAAGACTAACTTTCTGTTCCACATCACCAATTTTAATCCATTTAACATGTTGATCCATTCTAATATAATAGCCAACAAACTCCATCACAAACAAACAAATTAAAAGTGGCGAAGTTGGGCACCCTTGAAATATCCCCGTTTAATAGGAATAGATAGAATCTGAAAGAAAGCCATTATAATAATATAGCGTTCCTGTTACAATAAAATGTCTTAACCCACTGAATATAAAATGTCCCCAAAATTAAAGATTTAAGATCAAATAAATAAGTTGTGTTCCACACTAGCAAAAGCCTTGTGAATATCTCAGATAACACAAGAGCCTGGAACATTATTTGTATCACAAAAATTCAATAAGGTACAATAATAGTGCGGAATATTAGTACCTTTTCTGCCTTTTATGAACCCTGTGTGGTCATCGTTAATTAATGCATTAAGAATTCAATTACCAACGCACAGAACCATTAGCCATAACTTTAGCAATAATTTTATAATCAGTGTCAAAAGAGAAATGGGGCGAAAATTCCCAACCAACAGGGGATCCTTGTTCGTTCTTTGGCAACAAGGTTATCACCCAAGTCCTCTGTGAACTGGACATAAACCCCTTTTCAAACGGAAAAAAGATAGGAATCAAAAGCATATAACAAAGATCATTGAGAACACAACATAAAATGCTACAGGTAACCACATCCAAAACCAATGTTATTCACATTCTAGATTCAAAGAAGAAGCGAGAATTTCTGCTTTGTAATGGGTTTATTGAAAATGGTTTTATTTTCTGAAATGTTGGCAAATCCCATCATTCTGTGAAGGTCTCTGAGAAGAGTACAATGGACCTATAAAAGGAATGAAGATCATCAAGAATAGTTTTCTGATCAGAAATAAGAGTGTATCCGACGTGAGAAGCCGAATATTTTTTCTTTTCAAATGCGCGTTCTTCCAGGTACAGACGTATTTGAACTTTTTTCTCAAACTCGGCGCATTTGTCCGGAAAGAAGAACAATCAACTTTGCCGGTCTCCTGTTCAAGAATTGAATTAGTTTATCCTCCGGTTTCTTTATATCACAGTACATGAAGAAAGTGCCCTGTACAGGGTTACATTTGAAAGCATCCTAGATCACATGAGGATCACAATTTGAATTTGTATGAACATCTTTAAATTCGGAAAATTTCTCTTTGACGAACGAAACGGAAATCATTGCATCATGCATCAAATAAAAACATTAATTTCCAATAACTCTTACCGCTGGGACATCAATGGTGGAACTGCATAACAAGGGAATGATCAGATTTAACTCCGTTGATGATAATTGAATCATTGAAATATCAGGCTAGTAACTAGATACCAGAAGACAGTCAAGGCGAGAGAAGAAAACTGCAGGGTCCATTCCATGCCAATTCAACAAATCGAGTACACCATCACCTAAGGGATTTCATTCCTTTTTGGTGTTTGTATTGAAAGATATTCATGAGAAACTAAAATCTGAAAAATTTGAGTTGGTACCTCTTTCGTTTTCAACGCTACAAGCAATTTTAAATTTGATGGGGGGTCTCTCCAAAAACATTGCAACGGTTGTGAAATCAATATTCAGAGGACCATAAGTAAAGAACTTCACCCTCAGTCCTTCAAACATTGGCATTCTGATAAAACCCTGTGCTGCGATTGCAGAATATGTGAAACAGACAAAAACATGCAACTTGCCCCAATTTAAAAGTAACAGGGGGTTCCAAAAATGGACACAAAACCACTAGGCACCATACCGTTGGGAACCATAAGCCAAAAGTAAAAATTATATAACTCCCAATTTTCGCTGGTGAAAGTTATCTGAATACTACCATTGTGTACAATCTTATACTTATATCAGCTTTATTGGCAGAGATTATAGCTGTCCCAAAAAGCAAAAAGTCCAAACTAACCTTGATTCTGACCCCCCTGACAATTCAAAGGTCAACATTTTGCACCCAAATTCTGCTTGAAATATGGTAAGAGGGGCCCCTGATGAGTTGTGTGCAAAGTTTCAAACTGGTGTCTAACTGCCATATGTAGGTAACAGGCTTCAAAGAATCTAACTTTAAACTATATCAGACAAATTCCCATTGAAAGGTACACAGAATTCTGAACTTTCAACCTGGGTATTCAGTGCAGTTTTAAGACTTGAATTCAAATTTGCTCCTTGTAGAACTCTAAAATGAAATTGAATCAATATCATCACCTTATTAGAACCTGATCTAGGTATGGACCAAATTCAGTTGGTGATCTGTTGGTAAGAAGTTATAATACTTGAATGATTCTATTGAATTCGTATATTAAAAAGGTGAAACTGTGAAGTTAATACCCCGTTTGCAAAGTCAGTTTCATGTGTGTTTCAATGGGAAATATTCAAAATGAATTACATTGAAAGCAGGGGTTTTTTGAAGACCAGTTACTTATAGAAGACACTTAGGCACCACAATGAAACTTTGTCAAAAATATTAAGCACGGACCCCATCAACATATTTCAAGCATAATATGGGTAGACCATGTCTGACATTGGTTTTAGGGGGGTCAAGTCAAGGTAAAATGGATTTTTTAATTTTGACGAAACGAAAGCTGATATAAGTATAAGATTGTACACAACGGTATAGTATTTAAGATTAGCTATCTCCAGCCCAAATTTGAAAGTTTATATTCACTTTTACTTTTGGACTTATGCCCCCCCCCCCCAAGTATGGTCCGAGTGGTTTTGAGCCATTTTTGGACCCCCCTGTTATTTGAAATTGGGGCAAGGTGCATTTTTTCTTTCAATATTTGCAATCTGACAGCAACAAGGTTATCCAGAATGCCAAGTTTGAAGGATATGAGGGGTTGTAGTTCTTTAATTATGGTCCTCTGAACAGAGCTCAAATTTTCAGGATTTTAGTTTCTCATGAATATCTTTCAATACACCACAAAAACGAAAGACATCCATGAGGGTTTGATGGTGTACTCGTTTGTGAATTGGCATGGAATGACCCAGCAATAACAGCACGAGAAAAATTGATAATGTTAAAGTCTAGAAAAAAACGTCAAAAAAGAAATCAGAGTCGTCATTATTTGGGGATAAATATTAACTAAAATTAACTGAATCCATCAATAATAACATCAATAATCAGATAAACCTTCCCCCAGGATCCTTACTTACAGGTTCACTGAGACATGATGATTTGAACTTATCAACATCCCACCCCCCCTCTGTTGAAGTTCTAATGATCTTGCACCATAAGCAACTCGTTGCACCATGTTTATAAGAGCAATCCTCAGTGTGTATACTAAAGATTCGTCTCCTGGTAGTGAGTACTGAAAAGCTGTCCACCAACTTTGTAATTTGAACCGGTGTGTGACCCCTGACTTGTAGGGGTTTGGAAAGTGCATTCAATTTCCATTTTTTTGGCAAGTTGTTTTGTCACCAATTAGAGGAGAATTTTGTTCCGAAAACCGAAAACCCCCATAAAAATCCGTCATCCTGCATTTGGGGTGATATTGTCACCCGTAATTGTTAAAAAATCTTGTGTAAAAATAATATGAAAATGTCGATCACTCAGAATCTTGAGAAACGGTGTTTGGTATGAAAGGTCAAGGACCTTGTAACAATGTATAACTTCTGAACTGTTGCCCAAGCGCGCCCATACCTGTAATTCTACCTCGAAAAACCACCAAATTGTAATATTTTAACTTCCGGTTTATGTTGAATTTGTTACAGTTGTGGCTGTTGATTAGCGATACCATGTCGAACTGATTCCAATGTTTCATCTGAATTATGAGTGTGATAAGTCATACTTTTACAATTAAAATGTTATAAATTATAGATTAATTAACCCTCGTCTTCCAGAAGGGTAGGGGTGGTGTTACCCGCCTCTCTTCTATTCTTTTCGCAATACTAAAAAACCCCCATTTTCGGTTGTCAAATGATGTTAAGTAATGTATTGCCAATTGACATTTATGTTTCATTTCATGCCCCACCAAAAAAACAATACCGGGGATAGCAAAGGTAAAGGGTGATCCCAAAGTGATGAATATGGTGTGACAATCACCCTCCCCACCCCCCCCCCTCCCCATTTCGGGAGGGAATACCAAACCGCCTAGTACGGAACAGGAAGATCACAGACATTTGATTTCAAGTTGCCATCATAGATAGCAGTCTTTATATTGCCTTTGATTACCAAAATGAGTACCAACATACTTAGTAGGATTTTTATTCCTGTCAGTTCATTAAAAGTTTTTGGGGCGTTGTCAGACGATTCCATTCGTTCTGAGAGGACTGTATACTTTACCCAATCACTATAATAGAAATCGATGTCACGATTTACAGGAAAATTCAGGCCATAATAAAAAATGTCCCTTTTCTCACGAAAACAATATTACAAAGCAAATGCACTAAAATAACTTCCACCACCAACCTGAACAATCTGAAGCATTCAACATAAGAAATGATATAAGTTAGTATTACTCACAATTGAAAGTTTTTACGTCACTAAGGATACTAGAAAATCTGATACATTATGATACATTTAAATTTCTATTATCTTGTTCCAAAGAAATAATATTTGACGTTTGTCCAATCATTTAAAAAGTAGCTTAAGAGTTTTGGTCACTACTAACAAAACTACAATATTTTTACGTGGCCTAATCCTCTCTTCACTCAGCCTCGATGTTCGTGAAACTTAATCCGTCTTTGATTAGACGCCAAACAAAGGAAAGGACCCTAAAGGAATCGAGTTAGAGTGTCTCACACCTTTACGACAATCAAGTCAAATGAATCTGTTATGAAGCCTTTAATAATTCGATACAAAAATGTTCATGAAAAAGGGTTAACGCATCATATTCTGTTGAACAAAGTGAGGCATTCAGCTGTTTATACGACTTTTTAGTTTTTATCTCAACACATCCCCCCCAAAGAATCTTACATCGGCAATATTGCGTTTACAGACAGGACTAAAAAAATCAGACTAACCATGTCATAATGACATCATAATGTCTCTTACATGATGGAAATGTTGAAGTGTTACAATATTAGTTATGAGCCAGTAAAATTTGAAAAATATCAATGTTTCTTCATATATGCCGTATTTTCATACTTTATTACCTTTTATAACGTCATAGAGACGTCATCATTGGTTTCTACATATTTTGATACAAATGGAAAGAATAAACTCTAAGCTATACTGTAGGTACCAAATTTATAGGAATTGGATGTTCAATAAAGAAAATCCAAGGGGGTGGTACCCCTTCCTGTGTGTTGTTATAGACCGTATTCAATATGACGTCAGCCACAAGACATGTTGGTGGACAAGATGCATACATTCCAGGACTACAATACATTAAGCTGTCAATCGATCAATGTTTAACGATTGCACAGGGATCATTGACAGGTGAATGTATTGTAGTACTGGAATGCGTCTATCTTGTCCACCAACATGGCTGGCTATTGAATACGGTCTATAAAAAAATGCTCAGGTAGACAAGGGTTAATAGGCAATAGTTTAAATGATGAAATGCCATGCTATTGGGACGTTTTCCATTAATTTCAGAACAAAATTTTTCCTGATCTTTCAATTTCTTCATTGCCATCATGATTTACATCATGCTATTTGAGGCGGGCTGAACTTTTCCCAGTATTCCTCGAAGAGCGAAGGCCAGTCAGCCCTCCTGCTGAGAGGGTGATTATCAAATTACCTTAAACCGGTAAATGGGATCATGGTGGAATTTAATAACAAAAGGCGGCAACGTGATAGGGTCTTTGAAACTAGTGTGTAGTTGGTCCTTCTCTCTATTAGGTCCATGGTGAGGATGATGTCGCCAAACTTGTTGGGAAATCACCCAATAAATCCTGTGGATTAGACCCATTACCAACTTGGCTTGTTAAAGAGAACATTGACATCATGCTGCTTGTGTTAGTTTCCATTGTCTACTGGGTTATCTCCTTCTTCTTTAAAAGAAGCTACCGTCACTCCTGTCCAGAAGAAATAAGGCCTAGATGTTAACAATCTTAAGAACTTTAGACCCGTGTCAAATACAGCCTTTCTGCCTAAACTTATTGAAAAATCAGCTTCGTGTACCTTGCCCAAATGTATCAGTCTGCCTACAGACCAGGCCACAGCACGGAGGCGGCATTGCCGAGGGTCAAAAGTGATATTATGAATTCTATTGACAATCAGCGGGCTGTCTTTCTGGTGTTGTTTGACCTGTCGGCAGCTTT
The DNA here is from genome assembly GCA_023653785.1 of Ophioderma brevispina. Taxonomy (NCBI): domain Eukaryota; kingdom Metazoa; phylum Echinodermata; class Ophiuroidea; order Amphilepidida; family Ophiodermatidae; genus Ophioderma; species Ophioderma brevispina. Next base: position 9,887 of record JAMKCH010008609.1, read on the forward strand.
TGACACCATTGATAAGGCTGTATTTTTTTTCTTGGTATTCATGGTAATGTTCGTGGATGATTTAATTCATACCTGAGTAACCGCACAAACAAGGTAAAAGTTGAATATCTGATTTGCAAACTCTAAACTTTGGCCTCCCATAAGGCTCTGTCATCAGCCCACGGTTTTTCTCCTTTTACACTTATCCCATTGCCGACATTAATGGTTACAAGAATGTAAAATACCACTTCCATGCTGACGATATACAACTGTAAATTTCATTCAATCCACCAAATAAATCTGAACTGGACAATGCCCTGTGTACTCTCAATATCAAATTTTGGATGGACAACAACATGCTTCAGTTAAATGAAACTAAAACTGATTTATTTTATCATATCCAGCCCTAGATTTGAACATTCTTTATCAGAGGTGACTGACCATTGGCTCTGACATTATTGTTCCATCTTCTACCATTAAAAACCTTGGAGTTGTGTTTGACAAAACGTTATCAATGTCAAATCAGGTCTCGTCTATGAGCGTCCACCTTCACACATCCGTATGTTTCTGGACGAATCTGCTTGTCAAGACGCAGTCCGAGCCACAGTAACATCTAGGTTTTAATATGTCAACTCTCTATTATATGGAATTACATCGAAAGACTTAAATAAATCTTCAATGTCTACAGAACGGTTCTGCCAAACTCATTTTTAAGGCCAAAAAATATGACCATGCCAAGCCACTCCTTCGTGAACTCCACTGGTCACCTATACCTAGTCGCAAGTGCCAACCTAGTCTTACCTATTGTTTACAAATGTTTTGGATCCAAGTTGAGTGAACTCGTTGCTACGTTAATGTCTGTTCGCAGCTCAAACGAAATTCATATGGCTCGATTTTCACGAAAGGATTTTTTCACAGACAAAACTCTCATATCTCAGTTTTTGGATGTCCTATGACACGAACTAAAATTCGCTGGAAGCCTGATTGAAGAAATGTTCTCAATTGCGCAAAACCTATAGCACCTTTTGAGAAACTTGAACATTCTCTAACGGTAGTTTTTTACACACATCTCTATGGAGCTTGGGCTTTGACGGGCGCCAAACATCTTCCCACGTCACTAGGCTGCTAATTTAATATGCACGCTCATACTTTCCGCACGCCATAATAGTAGGCCTGTGCTCTGACCCAGAGAATTTTTAGTGGCTTTAATTAGATTACTTAAAGAGGATTACCTGCTATTTTTGGGGGCTATATGACAGATAAACACCTGTAGATTACGCAATAGAAGGTTATTTGCAAAAGACCCTTCGCGGTTTAGAGCCTCGATTTCAAGGGTTCCTAGGGTTGAAGGTAACCCCCCCCCCCCTTCGCCCTTGTATATAATACAGGCTGTCCCAAATATTTGCGGATATTTGCCAACTAGCGGATGAATAAACGATTTTTGTTTACTACACAAACTTAAATAAATTTGCTAAAAATTCTTTACTAACTTAAAAGAGCATTTCTTCAATGAGGCTTCTAGCGAATTTGAGTTCGTGTTGATATGACATTCAAACTGAATATTTTGTTGAATGTGTATTTTTGCAAGTGAGTAGGTTGGAACTAAATCTGCCAAATGCTTTAATTTCATCCTGTCGTTCCCTCGTTTCTCCTCCTTTACCATCTCTTTACTATTTCCATTCGTGATGATTTTTTTTTCAGTATGATGGTTATTGATTGTCGTGGGGTAATAATAACACAATACATTAGAATAAAATGAAAGATGTGTTTTTAAATGTTTCCCAATGCGTGACTTATTTCTTTTATTGAATGTAATTTGTTTTGAGTAAATTTGAATATTTCTATATTACTTAGTTGTGTGTAGGCCAAGAGAGCAAAATGTCTTTCATGTATGGCTCAATGCTTCTGGGAAACCACAAGTATAAAGCAATGAAGAGAGATTTACTTACTGTCAGGTATCGCAATGAAAGAAGTGCTTCGAAAGAAGATGACACAGTGCAATGTAAGGTAATTTTGACAAACATAGATGACTCTGGGAGAAGTCAGCACGTACACGGGCAAACATTTCTTGTTTAATGTAAAAACGTCAGTCATCAGATAGTGTCGGCGTTTTCCTTGTCCCCTTTTGTGTACTTCAAAAGCCATGCGTCCAATACAACTGACATACACATGGATAGCGGGCTGCCGCATATTTGAATGGTCGCCGAGTGAAAAACAGAAGTTGCATTTTGACCTGCCCAATGTGGCTTCACTTCATTGTCCAAGTTAAAGGAATTTTGTATAACAATAGAACATCTGTGTGGAATATTTGACCGCATGTAGGCCTGTTTCCCGCCATATGCAGGCTAAAGCAACTTCCTGTTGTTTCACTCGGCGACCTCAGACCCGCTATCCATGTGTCGAGGTCAGGTCAACACAGACACTTTTGTTCCGAGCCCCTGTTGTTCCGTTTAGTACATAAACCTTTTTCAGCAGTTGTGTTTCCTTTAAATCCATATAATCCTTACCAAACATCAGAACTTACCAACCCCTGGCGTAAAGACAACATACCAATCATATTACAATTTTGTAGGAGAAATGAAACTTTTGATTTGTATTTTTTAATGGCATTGTGGGGGGGGCAAACTTTTTTGGACAGCTTGTACTAACCCTCGCACTCTCAGGCTCATTTCATAGAAAAACAGACATCGCTCTCACTTTCACTGTGCAAATGATTATAACGACGAGAATGGCAGACTTTTTAAAATATTTAATGCAAGCGTGCTTACTTTCGACCGAATGGGACATCGAGAAATTCAAACTTACTTCTTTTCTCTGTGTCTTCTTTCTTGGAATGCTTTCTGCTTGTGTCCTATGAACGTCTGAAACTAGCTCCCAAGTGCCAATTTATGAGAAATATCCTTTTCTCCGTTTTAATAACTCATGGAATTAAAATATTTAGATCCGATAACCCTAATGTGTTGACAAAGTCCCGGACAAAGTCATAGTACAATTTTGTCAGTATACTTAAAACAGAAATCTTCTTCTGCTTTTTATTGCAGTACATCGCTTACATTTTCCATACATAAAAAAATTGCAGCAGGGCCGACCTGATGGTATTAGGTGACGCCATACAATATCCGTACTTGCTACTCCGAGAACGTGTATTTCTCCGCAACTTGGCGAAGCGGTCCTTGTGACCATTTTGTTTTGCCTATTAACCAGACGAAGAGGCAGTTGTAGAAGCCATAGCCGGATACGATGAACTTAGCTTGAGGATTAGATTTGGGTTTGTCTGCTAGTCGGCAGAATAACTGACGCGGGTCAAAAGCAATCTTAAAAGTATGCGCGTAATCAAGCCTGTAATGACGACTAGTAAGAGCGTAAAGGTATGGGTTTTATACCAAGGTTCAGAAAAAGACAGCCTCTACAATAGTCAGGATGAGAGTGTACTGCTGTCTGCTCAAGGCGTATTTGTATTTGAATACGCGGTCTAAAAATAAATCGACAGACGTGATTCGCACTGGTACCTGACAGAGAAAGAAGAATATCCATTAATAATTATGTGCGCGAGCAACTTGATTCGAACAATTGTCAATCCTCAAAACCTTTTTCCTGCATGTCCTATTGTCGTGCTACGGATCGACTACTTAGGGCCATATGATGAGTGCATACAGACCAGAATTGATTATCAATGAAATCACAAAAGCATGATTTCGAGCATTTCCCTGAGGTTGTTAGATTTCCTTTAACGCCGTGCCAAACTGGTGCAAGCGTGTTTGGCAAATCCGTCAAATTGTGCGCTCTCGGCCAAACTAGGCATTTTGCGTGATAAACATACCTAGAATGACGGAGCTGTGAGAACCAGCGATACCAGCCACACTCCAGCGCATAATTTTGTAGTGCGTACTTTTCCTTTCCTATCTAAGTGACGTAATGGTCTGCGATTGCGAGAAAGCGTTCGATAGAAATGAGCGTGATGAATCCAAGAGAAGCATACTACCACTGATTTGTGGAGAAGACCAAAACCGACACATCCATTAAGGATTTCACAGGCGCAGCGAGTGCTAAAGGAGATGTTAAATAAAATGCTAATACCAGCCAAGAGTCGGGACAAGGAACATGCGTCAGCACGCAAGATACTCATGTACACTTTCAACTTTCTTCATTCCGTTTTTAGCAAATATGGAAATCAATGAAACAAACGGCATTCCCGATGATGCCAAAAGCCGAAACAACAGGTATAATACAGTCATGTAAGTTTGTCCAAACTGTTGTACAGCCATTGGGATGCTACTTACTTTTTCGTGAATCAATCGATAAATTGTGTCTTCAAATTTTTGTACATAGAACCTGATCCATTACCTGTGAAATTCAATGTTTATTACCGCTAACCGTACACATCGAAGAAGTTTGATAAATCTGAAGCTATTTGAGCAACTATAGTTTGTTAAGTGATGCCCACTGCTTCTTCAAAAGAAAGATGGAAATCTCGCATTCTAATATAACACGATGTGACACGTGACGTCAATTTGGAAGTACTGGTAGAGCTTGGCAGACAGAATGTAGAGCCTCGGGTTTTTAAACTACGTGAAATGAGAAATGCTCAATTTCCTATGCGCAGTTTTCGTAAGTGCAACCCCGATGATTCAGTCGCTATTAATCGTCTTTTAAACAATTTTGTAAAAAGAATGTCACAGCCTCTATAGCTTTCTCTGTTTTATTTTTTCTTTTTGAGCAAATGTTTGTTTGACCGAACGTTGTTTCATTCCTGAAATGATTTTTGAGTATGAGCTGTAATGATGACCACCAGCTGTCGTGAAAGCGTTTTTCAAATAATAAATAATAATCAATAAATAAATAAATAATAAATAACATAACAAACGCATATTTGGTAACTTGATAAACAACAGTGTCGTCTTGTAAAAGCATCAATCCTACCTCTTTTTGAATCTTTCAAATCTGACCCTATTCTTCTCAGACCATTTATAAGTCGATACAATCAGCCATTCGTAAAATCCTTCTTTTATTCAACTCAGAGCCATTCCAATCGGAGAGGCAAGAAAGCTTGAAAATGCATCTCGTAATATGTTTGTCACGTTACGGGACGTTTTTTCATCTGAACAAGGTCAATGAGGATCAATACATATTACATAAATTTGCACTACACGTTACGTTTAAGGACAGCTAACAGATTGCCTTTTATACTGTTATTCCAGCATCTTTTTCGCTGATCAGATTCAAGAACTAAATAACCCCGATAAGCACCCTCGTCCTCCCACCCACCCCCAAAGAAAATTGATATTTGGTATCAAAGAAAGTCCATAGTTTCTTATTTTCATGATATTTTAAGACCTGGGAATGGTTTTACTTTGATATGGGCAAAAAACATTCCTCAAGTATGGACGGCCACACTAACATACTCATCCTAGGACCAATTTTCCTTTAAAAAAAGTAGGGTTTGCCCAATTAACAACATTTAGTTTCAATACTAGAAATAAGAAAATAACATAAAATAGAAAGACTAAAAAATTAACGTCAAGTCAATCATGGATGGAGAATTATTTTAGAGTGCCCCCCCCCGATTTTGATGAACTAATCCCAAGTCACATCAGAAAGTCAATATATACCTGTTTTGTGTACATTTCAATTGCAACGTAGAGGGTAGAAGTTAGTGATTACCATATATTCCACTCAATCTAACGGTATGACCTGGACAAATTGCTACAAAAGGTTTTCATTGCTGTAACTTTTGTATCAAACCCTCCCAACAACATATCAAAAGGTCGAAAAAGGAAGCATGGCAAGACATGCTATTTCACTGTGCCATCGACCTATGAATTCCGCTTTTCTTATCTCCAACTGATATGAGGAAATCGTTGAAATTTGTTCTTCTTTTTAAAACTGGTACCACCTTGGTTCTATGACATCAAACCAGATGTTGTAAAGATGTTATTCATCTAATCAAACAACCATTATGTCATAGTTTTAATTTTCCGTTAGTTTAGGTATTGTACCAGACGAACTAAAGTTCTCGTGGCGTCACTATTTATAATCCGTGATTCTACATTAGGTAACAATTATCGTCCCTATTCGTTCGGGTCTTCCTGTGTTCTCCCAATTTTTTGAAAGTATTTTTTTAATTTTTCTTTTTTTATAATTTTTCTTTCCTGTTCGTCTAATTTGCTTTCACAATTGTCAATTGGCTTTATAAAAAAACTCTCCCATACATGCACTTCCTCAAATCCTATAACGACTAAATTGCTTCAGCCCTTGACAATAGTTACATACAATGGAATTTTCTTGGACATCTTCGAAGGCCTTCGACAACGATTGATCATAAATACTTCTTACTAAACTTCTTAATTATGGTGTCCGAGGTAGTGCCTTCGAGTGGTTCAAGAGTTACCTTCACCAGAACACATATGTATGTTCATAATTGCAAAATCATCACATCGTAAAGTCTAAATTGTGGTGGTCCCAACAGCGGTTCAGTTGTTGGGCCACTTTACTTTTATAATTTTCATAAACGATATGCTTTCTAATTGTATGTACTTTCGTAATTTATGCTGATGTACTAAATTATTCGTTTCACATTCCGACCCTTCCGAATTAATTACTGTTGTTAACCAGGAATTAAACAATCTCTCCGGTTTGGTTTTTTAAGATTTTAAAGCCAATAAGTTGACGTTAAACACAGACAAGGACCATTACATTATTTTTTTAAAACAGACATAGTAAATCGTGTGGTACAATGATCTTGAACATTTGCTATTGATGGTGTTAATATTTCCAGGGTTACACACACCAAAGTTTTTGGGTTGTACTTTTTGATGACTCTTTAACCTGGCAAAACATTCTTCAAAATATTGTCAAAATTATGTCAAAGCATTGTGGTATTTGTATCGCCTCAAAAGTATTCTCCCTTCAAATATGTTACTTTCATTATATAATACTCTGGTGCTCCCCCACCTTCTTTACTGTAATTTAATTGGGCAGACTCTAATAATTCCAATCTTCACTTAGTTTGATCTTAAACAAAAAGAATTATATGGACTCTGTTCGAATTGCAATTGGCTTGAGCACACACCTCCTTTATTTAAAGTTTCATTTTGAACATTTACGATACAATAAACATAACTCTTTGTTATTAGGAATACAACTACACATCCAAAAACTTCCTGATATCTTTACAGATTATTTATCGAAATAGATCACTTCATAGCTACCCCACTCGATACCTCTTTATATCGTCCTTATAATTTCCTTATGATGTGGCGAGAAACACTAAAAAATCAAGGTCCTTTGATTTGGAATGCAGTGAAAAAGCAGTTGTAAGAATGCCGAAATCAGTTTATATATTTAACAAGAAACCTTAAGTCACATTTCCTTGTCATATTACCAGTAAAATTGTTTTGTATTATCATGGCGTTACACCACAAATGCCACCAATGGTTAATTCTGTGGCCAATTGGCTAGTTAAAAAGATATAGAATCCATATTAAAAATGTGCGGTCTATCAAGGTACATGGAGTATGTCCGAAGATGGAAGTTGCAATGCATTGTTGATATGGTTGTACTCATATTTATTTTTTTTATTTAAAGGTGGCGTGTTCCGATAGTATTTGGAACCCTCCCTGGTTTGCCCAGAAGAAGTAGTATTGTTTTGATATCAGATGTAAGGTCCACTTCATTCCCAGGCTATCCACAAAACAATTCGCCAATTTTAGTAATTGACCATCAATGGGGCTCTGCACCGTGCATTATCTTATACCATCATAACCGCACGTTTTGTTTGTTTTCCATGGTACTTAATGGGGTGTATGTGCAGGTGCGAGGCTCCAGGTCGGGTGGAAGCGCCAAGGTACCACATAAATCGGACAGCACCTTCAATTTGTAAAACATCCTGTTTCATTTGCCATATAAAAATCTGAATTGATGTCATCGCAAGCCTTGCACGCTTTTACGTCTACTCTTGTCATGAGAGTCTGTTCACACTTCTACTGTCCGTTCCTTTCTTTGTAGTTGTCTGTCACTGTAGTTTAGGTATTATATTATTAATTAAAGTGTTAATTTTGGGTGACCATATATTTCGAGCGGTGCTCTCTTATGGTTATCCCACCATCGATTCGTTTAAATGCTTTTGTATTTTAGGTTACTGTTGAGTTGAAAATAAACTGAAACTGAAACTACGCATGATGGCTTCAGTGTATTTCCTACGGCATGTATGTCGCAAACGTGCCGACCGTTCGCATAACACGTTATACACTAGCGCGAATTATAAATAGCACATGGTAGCTAGATTGTTTTTTCTTTTAATTATTGTTAGGGTTATATATAATCCCTTTTTTATATGACCAATCGGAGATGTGGTGCAATAATTATTTTATAGTGTTATTGTTTAATATGATTGTGTACGGGTCTCCTTTAAAAGGGGACGACCCACCCAATTTAGGTAAATAAATTTTCATCTTGATAGAATGGTCTTTACCCCTAAAACCCCATCTGTAGAGGTTTGCGCTGTATTTCAACCCGTTTTCATGTGAGAGCAAACCTGATTTTCGTAGCCCTATATGTGGGAAAATGATATCGTCGACCCCCAAAATGGGGTACATTTTTGCTATAACTTCCCAACCAAATATCATTTAGCCCTAAGATTTCACAGGGTAAATGAGAAAATAGTTAGCTTCATCTAATACCAAAATATTACCATTTCCGGTAAAATCTGGAGTATGGGAAACGATTTGCTATTAGCGATCAGGCCAGGGCCCTTTAACTCTTGAGTCTATCTTGCTGTCCAGCACGAGGTACTTGAGGTCTGAGGTCTAATCTTTTGGCGTTGGGTACCTGTGTAGTGCAGATAGGTTGATGAGTCTCTTCCTCATTGACGGTCATGTATCCATTCCGTCTCTTTGACATTATATGTAGGCTGGAACTTTATCTGAAGTCATTCTCAAATGATGACTTGTAGTAGATCTTGCACCCGGGAAAGGGACGCTATTTTCACCGGTCCGAGGAACATATACCCATCACTTGACATAGGGAGTGACCCCCAGCACACCCAATGTGTTTTGATATAAATACTCTCTGATAAAATGTACTGAATAAAGATCTCCCCTCCCGATTGCAGTATGACAAATCAGCTGGATGAAAAATTAATTTGGCGGGAAAATTGCGGCCATCTTGAATAATAACCATCACTTTCCACTTTTAATATATCATTTGCAAGTGCTACACACCTTGCAGGCATAGTCATGCAAAACATGTTCAAACACTAACAGAAAAATGGAAAATATCCCTAAACATGCATTTATGAGCTATATACGTTTGTCGAAATATGGGCGTATACGTCCACGTAAGATAAATGCAAATTAGCATGTCTTGCCAGGCTTCCCTTTTCTACCTTTTTGATATGTTGTTTGGGAGATCTTTTACTGCTAGTTACAGCAAGAAAACCTTCTGTAGCAATTTTGTCCAGGTGTACCTAGTATTTTTCATAGATTGAGTGGACTAATAAGCCATCTACATTCTACACCAACTATGATTGGAATAACTATTAAATATAGCCTGTCTCAAAAAAGTGGTACAATCAGAAAAAAATATCAAATTTCAAAATGTCATTCTTACCTGGCATGATATTAATACCTGGCATGATATTAAAGAGCAGAGAACAGGCTTTCCGAAAGTGTTTGTTTCATCTCATTTGCTTTTGTCAATCCAGAAATATAATCAATTGACTGCGATACACCAAAATTGATTTTGTGCCACTTTTACGCATGGGCAGCGTTATTTCGCGCCGTTATGCCATGCTGTCTTGAAGCTCACAAAAGATTGCAAATTGACAAAAGAAACAAAACACAGATTAAAATAAACAAAGGAAGTTTAGTTTTCTCGACACAAGCCTTAATAGTCAACATGATCAGTTCAATGATAAATATCTTCTTTTCATAAATAATAACAATATAAATATTTATTGCACATCAATGAAATGGAGCTTTGAATTTATTATATACAAAAAATCATGCCAGAATGAATACAATTACAACCAAAATAAACACTCCAAATGCAAAGAAATGGTTTAAAAATATTGCACTATTTTTGTGCATTTATTGTTGAAGTCAATAACAAGCAAATTATCAAGGTGTCGGTAGAACTTTGCGTTTCATGATACTTAACCCTCGTCTTACCAAGGGGGGGGGGGTAACCCTCGTCCTACCGAACATAAGCATCGGGTTCCTACCGAACTTCGCTCCGGTGCGCTAAAACGCTAAAAAAAATCGTAAAAAGCTTCTAGGTAATCGTTCTCTCATCCTTTCCGGTCATTTTAGGTATGCCGTCAAAGTCGAAGGGTAAGGGGGGTGGTTGCCACACAAGGATATTTTATGTGCGATTTTGAAAATATTATGCACACAGTAGGCTCTAAAAACTCTTTGTTTTCCATTTTTTGTCAAATAGCCAAATGCCATCATTAGAGCTGAAAACAGCTGAAATGAAAATCCGATATTATTCCCTACGTTCTTTTAGCGCAAAAATTGGGTTTTCGCCTATTTCTCAGGGGGGGGGGGGGGGAAGGACACCCAAGTTAATGCACTAAAGTTGGGGAAGGGTTATTTTGGATGCCTGTAAAAACATATAGGAAATATCCGTAAAAGTTGCGTTTGTTTTTTTTGGGTGACCTTTTCTTTTAAACCAGATATCGCCCAGTGCTTAAAAAATGGCCCAGAGAAAGAAGAAGTAATTTAAGGAGAATTTCATATGGCGCTCACCAGGTGAGCACCAAATAGGTTTTAGCTTAACAACCCTGATATTTTGAATTCGCGCGTTTTCCAAAAAATCCCTTCAAATGAAACGCAATTCAAATTTCACAGTTGCCTACTTCCTTCTACTACCCATTTTTACAACACATCGCACACATTCCACAAAGTACGAGCAATACTTATCGTTGTTATTCGCTGTTTTCTTATCAGAGACGGTAATTTCCCAATTTGATGAACACGGCTATTGTGGTCAGAGTTTCATGAGCAGTTGTTCGGGGCATGGAAGTAGAGGAATTCGATTCAGAGTGCACCCATTCCGGGCCAGAGCTACCAAAAGCAATGTTTAAATGCTACGATCAAGAAAAAACTTGCAAGAATTCATTCTCGATACTTGGCCTAAAATGATAGTAAAGATAGCTGACCCGCGGCGACTGATTGTGTGTGTGTGTGCGATGTGTGTTGGAAGAATGACTCGCTAGGCTAGCCCGAGGTTGCTCACTCATCATGATCCGCTACGATATCCCCATGTTATTGCGTTATAGGAGAACACGGACAATGTAATTTGAGTAGTATGTAATTTAATGTGTAGTATGTTTTTAATCTCAGCTGTGAAAATTTCATTTCGCCACACATCACACAATCGTTGTCAATGAGTTGCAATGCGTGACCGGGGTGCGTGTGTGTGTGGTGTACAAAACACCAGTCAGTGGACAGTTGTTGTCTGCCTTTGCTTAGCAATGCCATGATAAATACGTTCGCAACAGGGCTATCTGACATGTCAATGCATCTTCTGCCTATGTTGTAATTATATTATTGTTTCTAATACGGGCCGTAAACTGGCCCTGGCATATTTGTGGGAATTGGGCAGTCATTTGGCATGCATGCTCACGGGGCTGCAACGATATCAAAACATTATCTGGGCAGTTACACGCAATGCGCAAAAGGTTCAGGATAGAATTGTGTTGGTGTTTGCCCGGTCGTATAAGCCCCGTTACTAATCGAAATACGTACCACCCCCTGTAGTTTCTATGGAAAATGTCAATTTTGTTAGACTCGCGGACTTGATGACGTCAGTGTGACGCCATACTAGGTGTGGTGGTACTTATTTGGTATCAATACAAAGAGGAGGACCATTAGCTATCCACTGGTATCCCAATCATAAGCATCGGGTTGCTTTATAAAAAATTCTCGAGGGGGGTGGTAACCACACCCCCCCCCCCACTTTGGTAAACCGTGTTTCAACAAAAGGCTTGGTAAGACGAGGGTTAAAGCGGTCACTGGCACATTTCCAAATATGAACATTCTAAATTTGCTCTCAAATGTTAGTCTAGGCCATTGGACAAGAAACAGAAATCTATTTACACATAAAAATCACATACCAAAACATTGAGATGAGGACTATAAAGACATCCAGTAATTTGGAGGTCACTTTTAAGTTTTCTGCATAAACTTAATCAACAAATGGTATATTACATGAATATTTTTGACTCGTACTCAATGATATTAAAACCACAAAGGTTGATAGACGTCAAACGGTGTGCATAGCGTGGGAAACCATGCTCATACGGTGTGCGTGTTCTTGTGTAAAAAACGCCCTGAGTGTGTGCTGACTTAAGCGTCAACCGGCGACGTTGAAATTAAAAAATCGCCTTTTGGTTAACCAAAGTGATTTGGTCTTAATCATTTTCGGGTGAGGGCTCTTTTGTATTATAAAAGCTTTACAACCATGGCAAAAAATAGCATTTTGAAAAATCTTGAGGGCGCATTTTTTTTTTAAATGTGCAGGTTCTTTAAAGACTATAAAAAATATCCCTTCCAGGTTGCTGTACGGTCATGGTTCCTTCTAAAAACAACAGTATGGCGAATGTTATTAGGGAGGAGCAGAACTCATAGGGGCCTTATTTAAGGAGGTTTGTTACCTAACACTACAAAAAGGTGTGACACCTTCTTTTCCCCTTTTTTGGTAGTTAGTATGGACCTCTACATCAATGCTAGTAGGTAGAACTCTCAAATTTGTGGGTATAACTTTTTCAATAGGGGACAATTTAAGTTTACACATGGGCCGCTAACCATAAGGATTCCAAAAATGTATGTTTGTACCACCTACGACCGGTTGGAGTAAAGGTAAAATGTTAAAATGGTAAAAAAAAGGGCAATCGCGATTTGTACAGGGGTCAACATTAAAAGTAATTGATTATATTTAAAACTGAAGTTATTGCCTGAGGTAATGAGGACTCCTAAAAGGTAGTTTGTATTATGTTAAATGCTTACATACGGAGATAAGGGTCAAGAAGGTCAACACCATTGGGTATGTTGACCTATGACCGTTTTTGTCAATAACATGGTAACTATGCAGTTAGATGGTACAAACTCATTCCTTATTTACTCTTAGAGCTAGATGACAACTTCTCTTTAACAAAATTGGAGCAACTTACGATTTGGACCCCTGTACAAATAGAAATGACCTTTTTTACCAGTTTAGCATTTTACCCTATTACCAAAAACCATGGTCATAGATGGTACAAACTATACATTTTTGGACAAAAAATCTTATGACTAGACGGACAATATGGCATAAATTTCAACATGGGGAAAAAAATTTTGGGGAGCATTTAAAAGTTTGACCCCTGTGTAAACCTAAATTGGCCCCTATTGACAAAGTGACACCACACATTGAGAGTACTACCTACCTAGCCGTTGATGTAGAGGATCTATACTAACTCAAATGTGTCAAACCTTTTCGTATGAGGGGTAAACGAGATGTTTGACCTGTGTCCTAGCTCCTCCACTATATACACTTTATCTTAACGCGGAACTTACTGAATAACTTTTAAATTTCTCTTATGAAGTTAACCATTTTTTAAGAAATTCATCGGGATTTCATACATGTGCAAATGTGAATAACTTTTGTTTGTCAATTCTTTTCACCGTGTTTCACTTCAAAAAAAGTGGTACTAATCGATTTTTGTGTTTTCGCAGTCACTGGAGTTATATGAAAAATCAATGATAGAACAAAAAATTTCTCAGTTAGTTAATGTTAGTAGCACACGACTTACTTATGTGAGATACATATTGAAAAAAAAAACGGTTTTTGATTGTCTCATTTTCCTTAACAGCCCTTAACTTGTCTGATCGCTAATTTTTCTTTTCAGGATTTGGTTTGTGAATTGTTAAGGATATTTATTTTTCAAATGGAGTTATGAACAATCATACACTCAATTTAACACCAACATGATAAATAAGCCTGTCAATGAGAATATAATCTTCATCGACACGTGTGTAATGGGAAAGGTGGCTTTGGCTCGATTGCTAATCTGAAACATCGAAAAAATCATCAAAATTTCATATTTTTGTATTTTGTTTACTGCATGGATATGCCAACATAACCGCAAGTGGTTGGCTTGAAATCCGGTATTAAGACTGCAGTACTTTTTATCTGATTCTTAATTTCTATCCGTTCGATCAAATTCGGACTTGAGATCAAAAAAGCCTTTCTTGTTGAATATCACAGATTTTCATCGTGATGTGCACCATGATCAATACAGTTTGACCTCAAACACAAACATATCTTGATCTTGGTTTATTCTGTCGCGTTAAACCACAATCAGCTGTTATTGTAGATTTGAGACGTCTCACTGTTTGTCTATTTGCGGGAGCCGGTATGAAATGTCCTCAAATACTTCATTTTTTCAACTATTTGGTGGTTTGTTTCTACTTAAAGCAGTTTTGGAATTGTATACACTTATCCTTATTTCTAAGTTAAAACAAAGCATTTCCACATTTTTTCAATTCTCTGCACTATCGCTGCTACTCCCTTTACATAGGGCATAGGTTAGTCCTTCGCATAAGTCGGGTGTCCCGGGAAAAATACGCATTTCATTTCAGTAAATTAACGGCAAGCCAAGCCTCAATATCAGCTAATATCTTCACTTTACAATTTTACTGACTTATGACATATCCGCTGGAATTGTAAACGCGACATCCTTTTGATCATCGACACACATCTCCGTATCACATAAATTATGATCCATTTTCAATAAACGGTATTAATAAAGATACACCTCTCTGCTAGCAGTAAGATTTTAGGTTGCTATGGAAACTTACCATTCAAATTTCGATTTTTCGAGACACGATACCGCAGGTGAGAAAGCGTATTAAAGAAAATATAAGGCACAATGAAACCATTTGTCAAAACATAAATGAACCATTGAAAACCGGCTTATCGAATCAACAGTTTTACTGAGTTAAAGGAGATCAGCACCTACGCTTTGCTTATTGTTCTCACTGGTTTGATGGGAGGCAGCCATGTGCACACAATAAAGCAGGGTAGTCGCGGTGGCTCGACCCATATGACTTGCGCAAGCGTCCACACAACTTGTTTTGATGGTTCTAGCCAACATTGACCTTCTGATTCCCATCGGATGATGCCACTTTGGCATCCATTGAGCTTGTGAGATAGGAAGGGGGTAATTTAACATTGGGGAAAATTTTTAAATTTTCATGTGGATTTGACTAGTATAAAAGTGTTTATCTGTCCTAAGGTTAAAAAAGGTCAGTTTGCTATACCTGCACCTTTTTGTGTTACACTTCACAGACCCATTTGTTAAGGTCATCATGGTAGTTAATATTTACAACGAGCCGATTTGTTTCAAATTGGTTTCAAATTATTAGTATGGGAATTAACAGAAATAAACATTTACCTCATGTCATCAATTGCTAAGTTATCTAACAGAGACTAAAATGATTTAACCCCCATAGAGACCCTGTGGACCTTCTCCATTAATTGTCCCCTTATTTAGACCACAAATGTCCACGAAGTGTGTAACCATATTTGACTTATATAACAGAAGAAGATTTGAGCCCATTTGAAAAGATCTGTGCAATTCTACATTATTTACCCCCCAGGATGACCTTGAACCGTTTATGCCTTGATGTGTGTTAAAAGTACATGTCCTAGATATAGCAACTATCCTTTTTTTAAGCACATGGGACAACTATAGACATGACGTAGCAGGGCCGCGAGATGTCCAAAACGTCACTATTGCCGTGAGATTATTGGCAACATGGTGCGCCCATCAGTTCCCGATTTCATTTTTGTCTTCTAATTACTACTTATTTTTTTGTAATATCATCAATGTTGATAATCGTTTCAACATAATGTATCACATGAAAATAACATTAGCGTGTTATGTCCCTTTGATTATGTTAATCTTTATTGAAAATACTGAACCTCATTTGGCTTTATTTGAAATAACAAAATCAGTTCGCAGAACCAAGCCTGAAGATACAGAGTATTGGGGTTTTCTCACAACCTGAGTAGTATAATAAGCTGAATGGGAGCAAATGGAATGCGAAGTAAAACTATAAACGATGTTTCGACAAATCCGTCGTTTATTGAAGGCTAGGAATTCGCACGTAGCGCGACCGATTCAGGTTTCATAAAAGCATGGACCTTAGGAAAGATTTTCATGATGTAGGGGACACAACCGAGAGACCGCCGTCAGTGGGAGGGGTGGGGCCTCGCATGGCGACCGCAAGCAAAGGGGGGGGGGGGGGGGGGGGGAATTTTCTCCCAATTTTTTTTTCTTGCCACCCCACCCCGGGCGGCAAGAATAAATGGTGATTTTGGCAAATACGTTTTTTTATCTAGGCGATTTTGGGGCCAACAAAACACCACATTTGGGCAAACGTCAGCAATTTTGGGCCAACATTTTTTTAAAAATCTCAAGTTTTTTTTTTTTTTTTTTTTAAAAAAGTTTCCCTCCTCATCCCCCACAAAAAACAAAAAAATCACTTTCCCCCAGTTTCTCCCCCCCCCCAGATTATTGGGGGGGGGGGGGGGGCCTCAAATGGTATTTGACACTCCCCCACCACCAAAATTATTCCATTTTGCCACCTCAAAAATGAGCTTTAAAATGACACCAAAATAATTCCTATCTATATAATAGCCTGCAACAATGCCTAATAAACTTGCCCTCGCCTGCAACTTGTTAAAGAAATTCTGATGTCACTTTTAATATTGCTTTGGTCTTGTGTACCTATTTATGAATGCGACTATGGCGTCTATATGTTGATGTGGTCACCTTATCCAAACTTGATATATGCAAATTCGTAATTCTCGATCCTCGCTTCTGAAAAAACATAACCTACATAATTCACTCATTTGTTCAAATTTTAAGAAACGTACATTTACGTGCATTTTATGGTATTCACCATTATATCTTAATGGTCTATCAATAATGGTGATGTATAGAAAATTTCTGAAAAAAAAACCCGGATTAAGGTGAGGGATATGGCCTCGCACGCGTAACTACGGAAAATCATTTATCGGCGGAGCACCAACCCGCGCGCCGTTTACTTGGTTTATGGAAGTTTTTCATTTCTTTTTCATTTTACATTTTTCTTATAGCAGATATGTCAAAGACGCCTTGTAACAAAATTGGATTCATATGTCTCATTACAAAATCTTACGGTAAATTAAGGTGTTA
The DNA here is from genome assembly GCA_023653785.1 of Ophioderma brevispina. Lineage (NCBI taxonomy): Eukaryota > Metazoa > Echinodermata > Ophiuroidea > Amphilepidida > Ophiodermatidae > Ophioderma > Ophioderma brevispina. Next base: position 27,090 of record JAMKCH010008609.1, read on the forward strand.
GCGAGAGATTCGATGCATTCCATTATGGTGTGCTACATCAACTGACATGCGTGATTTTTCATATAAGTAAGATACAATTAAGATTACCTTGCTTGTAGTGCCGTATTTGTCTTACATTATATTACCTGGTATTTGGCTAAAGAAATGTATTAAAAGGAAAAAAGGTGATTTATTGCTTATACGATATGTCATCATTAAACTTGGCTGAATTTAGTATTGTTCCAATAGTAAATGATAAATTTCACGATAATTGTTGTGTACCAAAATAATGATTTCTCGGCTTTAGTCTTCAGATGGGGATATTTTGTATGGATAGCTTTGAATCAGTTAAAAAAATCAGGGCTGTTTTTTAGGGACACCCTGATATGGAACAATTGCTCCTTGTACTTTTATCGATTTTACTTCTTGAGACGATGCCCCTATATAACCATTATGTTGTAAAACCATTTCAACTTTCAATGATATCGATCAAATTTGCATAAGTGTCTCGAACGAAGTGTACAAGGCTTCGCGCTTGGGGACACCGCCTATACGTAGCGCATTGTTTATATTCACAACATAGCTTGTCTATTCGTGTTCCATCTTTTAAACAAACTTATTTCAAAGACGCTTTTCCCCGACTTGGAATATTAAATTGACTGCGAACACTTCTACGTGCTTTATTCACACAAATCTAACCACAATTAAGAATTTACTTTAAGACCGTACAAGTCGGCCTAATCATTCAAATTATGGTTATAAGTCAAAGACCATGTTAGATTGTACAGCCATTAATTTACCCCCCCCCAAATTCGTACACTTATAGGTCATACGCCACATTTTGTGGACTAAGCTGCAAGGTGTGTGTAAAATACCAGACGGTTTTTTAACGTTTGAACTTAATTTGAATGTTTTAAAACAATTTATTTTACTTCACAAGTGAATTAATGCAAGATAATCAGATTGTAAACCGTGCAAGTGTGTCGCAGCGCTGCGAGCGCTTGAGTTTTCTATTGGCTACAGCAAATTAAGCAATTGTTTTCACCCAAATTTATGTGTTTTAATTCATGACCCAACGAGGAGAATATAGGGCTTTCCCGTTCCCAAGGGACCGCTCATATGAGAAACTGTATTCGTTTAGCTCTGCCATTGCTTCATTTTCTTAGATGGTCGTGAGGAAGGTGGAGTGGCACGTATTATAATCCAAATTCGATTCAAATACAAAACACGATTGTGGTCTTAGAAAGCCTATTTCAACTTGAATCACGTTTATTTAAATTGAAATAAACACTGTTAAGATTCTCATTTTTGTCTGGAAATAGAAAAAACAATTATTTGCAAAGCGAAGCGAGCAACAAACATAAGCCAATAATGCCGCTAAAAGACCAATTTTATGCAAACAAAATGCGCGCGGTCTTCTGAGACAACTTTTTCTTGGGCCTAATGTGAAATTGACAGACCAAATTTTAGGCGTGGAGTTACTTTTAATTTTTTTTGAAGTGGTTATATTATATTGGACTGCTGTGATGCTGACGTTTCAAATAAAAATTGATTGATTGATTTGATTGATATTGATTCATCATTATCACGCGCGGTTCAATTTCTCAAGTAGCTATTTTTTATCATGAATTGTCTATTTGTTATGTTTAACAAAATGTCTAAAAGTTTTTTTATAGGACACCCTGTATATGAGTGGATTTACCTTATCTGGGGACCAACCTATATTATGAGGGAAGTGAATGAAACCTCTTTAGTACAGCAGAAAACATGATTGATTTTTTGTCGTAATGTCATGATCGAAAAGAGAGCTAAACAGTCTGTCGAAAAATATATTAAATCCACCTTCCCCTGATATAAATGTAGTTTAGATGCTCTTCAAAACTCACGATATGACAATTGATAAGGTCATCCATCACACTTTATATTAAAACTTGCATCAAAGTAGATAATGTATTGATATCAACAACATAGACATTATAATATTCAACGTGCTTTTGGATTACTGGACTATATAACTAAAACATTTTGTGATATAATGGGTAATTAACTACGACTAGGGTTCTGTTTTTTAAAAGATCGGCCTTCAGGCGGACGAAAAAAAAACCGTTTTACGTGTGAGCGGGACCTTTCAAGTAGGGTCGGTCGGTCGCCGAGGCGATTTTTTCTTTTAATTTTTTTTTCTAGAGGTCAAAATGGCCTTAAAATAGCCCCAAAAAATCTGAAAAATCAGGAGACAAAATGGAATTTTTTTTACAACAAAATGAAAAAATCAAGGTTGTTGACAGTCCCTCCAGAATTAAAGTGTATCTAGCATGTTTTTGATTTCAATAATGTCTATTATGCCTAATATTTCAAGCAGATCAATGAAACAAAGATCCAGTCAGGAGAAACAACACTGTTGAGTTACAGTATAAAGGTGTACATATAAAACACTCCTGATTAGATCGCAAATTGCCTTTGGAGAATACTTTGGCGCTCTCGCAAACCCTGAAGCCGAGACCTGAAGATAACTAGTGTTTATGCAATCGTAACAAAGAAGTGGAGGGCCAAAATCAAAATTAAGCAAGTTAATTGCCAGATCACTAAGCCACCTGTTTTTTTGGTCTTTTTTAGGTGATAATACACATAATTCAGAGGTTTGTATAATTAAATTTTGTTTTGCGGTCCACCTCGAAATTCCAAGATGGCGGCCAAAAAATGGCCGCGTTTTGTCTAACCACAGTATTTTGAGGGTAAGGTCCTACGTGAGCTGTCCAATCACC
>JAMKCH010008610.1:0-90998 GCA_023653785.1 Ophioderma brevispina
ACCCCAGGGCCGGGGATGAAATTACAAGTGCATAATTACACATACACAATCGAACAGCAACTTTAAACTTTTTCAGCATCTTATATATTACTTCCAAAATATGCTACTCAGCCATGACTACTCAGTTCAATCAAGATCCCTTGTGGACTTGGTAATTGGTTGATTTCCTCCATTAGACTCACGAAGAAAGGTTTTACTGGAGGCGGGTGTCACAAGATTGATTAAAGGAGGGGTCATTAATGCTCTTGAGTATACAGAGTATGCCAATTCTTTTCTTGCTGTAAATCAGGTATGAATTATTAGGAAAAAAAGCAATTTCAGAAGAAATGTGAAAAATCGCAATGCGAAATGTGTTTTTTTTTTAGAAAAATGCTAATGCGAAAGCGGTTTCTTTTTTTTAATGCAATTTTGGCCCACTTTTTCAATTTTTCGGCCGCTTAGATGCCAAAATTCATTTTTTTCGGAAAATTTTCACAAAAAAAAATTTAAAGATGAGTAAAACCAACAAAAAAATTATGCGGTCAAAAAGCCACTTGTAAACATAAATGAGGGCGATCTCTGAGACCAAACTTTTTTTTTTTTTTTTTTTTTTTTTTTTTTAATAAAATTTTGCATTTGTAATTCCTTTTTGAGTGTGTTTTTTTTTGTGTGTGGTATCTGCAGTATTAGCTTATATATCTGTGGGGGTGTTAGAACAGGTGAATATGTGTTTTTGATTGTTTATAACAGGCCTGGGCGATTGAGTTTTCTGTGTGCCTGTGTGTATGTTTGTGTGTGTGTGTATGTGTGTGGTGATAATATAGTCATAATTATTTTAAATATAATTTGTAATTAATAAACCTTGCCTTGCCTCTGTGGTCAGGGTAAGCGGTTGTTTATGAGGGTGGATACTATGTAATGTTTTATACTGGTTAAATGTTTCACTGATTATATATTTCGCGTATGATTAAATAAAGCGGTTTGAAAATGAAAATCTTGGGCAATGGCTATAATGAGTGATGGGGGAATGATTCCAGATTGTCCAAGGAAAAATGAATTTGTAAAAGGTGGCCATTTGGTATGTAGAAGGTTAAAATAATGGTTGTGACATCTTCTTGTCATGTCAATCTGGGGTGATATAAGTTTTTGGGATGTCTAATCATGGAAGGGATTTGTGTAAAGGCAGGTCAATCTGTGAGCTCTTCTGCGAATCTACAAGTAAACATGGCTTTCTCCAGCATATCTTTGGCCTGGATTATGGATCCCATGCAGCCTTACTATATCCCAAATGTGGTCTCACTAGGTATGTACATAATACAAATTCCAACTTACTTGTTGGTTGCCCCGTTGCTACTAATCTGGTCATGGCTCCTATGAAGTCCAGACTGTGTTGTTTGAAACTACGCAGTGATCTTGTCTTTGTCTACTGGCGTCCTCGTAAATTGTTGAACTACAAGTCAGCTTATCTATTACCCCACAGCACACAAGATAGCTGTAATCAAGTCAGACGGAAACACAGCACAAACAATGTCATTATTTTTTATTTAAAAACCAATACAACGTTAAGTACCTAATTCAATGGTCTGCAAAAGCCCCTACTGAGAATAGCACCAGTGACCTCAAAAACCACCAAAAGAGCAAATTCCCGAATCAGGGGTATGCTCTCCCTATATCGGTAAAATTGGGAGAGGTGACCCAAGTAAACGTCGATATTAAACTATATATTTACCAACATAAGAGCATATGATAAAGATTAAGTCTTAAACCCTGATTCTAAGAATGAGCACTTTTGACCCAAGAAACAAAGAGGAAAAGTTCATCATCTTGATGCCCTTCTGTAGCTTTTTGCCCAATTGTCCTTGATAACTGACATCAGAAGACAAAGAGGCTGGAGAAGATAGAAACTCCCATCGTTTGCATGTGACCATACATGATACCTTATCTGGAATGCTCTCTGGATTCATTAGCATCAGACATTCGTGTTAAAGACCCCTTAAATAGATTGTGTTAACCATAAGCAACATTTAACTGATACAGTGACGTCAGTAAAACAGGACTGGCACTTAATACCACTATTTAGTTATAGAGGAGCCAAGGAAAGACCTACAAACGATTGCTTAACATATTTTAAGACTAGACAAAAAAAAAAAAAAAAAAAATCGATCTTGTTGTCTGTTTGTGTGCTAGAAACTCTCACTGAATGAATTGATTAATGATTGAATTTTAATTTTTAATGCCCTCTATCAGACCCACACAGGACCTTTATTACATGGCTGGCCTAGATTGACCCCTACCTCCCCCATAATACTAACCCCATGGTCAAAGTCTCCGTGTTTCTTCTGTGCAGAGCTCTTAGGTTTAATCTCCGATGATGGACTCTGAGGCCTATACTTGACTAGACATTGTAGTATAGTGGTGATTAGCTGCATCAGACTGCTAGCTACTGCTGACATGAGGGAGGCTCAAGATCTCTGTGACTACTGCTAAAGTTTGATCTGGGACCTTCTGGGATAATTATCTGCAAGGCAACAAGAGGGGGGGATAGTCAGTAGCATCAATGTTTGTATATAAAACAAATGAGAGAATGAGAGATACTATAAGTATGCCTCTTCACGAGCATATACTTAAATATAACACAGTCAAATCTTGACTGCTTTATCAGGAGACAACAGCCAAGGGAAAGGGAAACAGTCAAACCATATTCCAAAGGATTTTGTAATACTGACATCAAACGTAGATGGAATGGCAAACGGGAGAAAAACCATAACAACAACATCAAGGGTAATTGCTCCTAGCCCTCTTTCCCCAAGATTGGTCAGCCTCAAGTAGCAATATGAAGCTAGGTTATATTACTTTGCACCCTGGGTTACAGCTAGATCAAATGAAATTCCATTCATGGGGCTCTTTCAATACCATATTTTAAAGACCTTGCAGAATTGAGGAGTAATTGTGGCATTGAGAAAAATGGCACAAAAACGCGTAACATTAAAATGCATAGTGGAAAAGGGAACAATCAACTGCTGAACAACTTCTAGTTACAAAGGAAGCATAGAAACTGTTTTGTGGGCCGCCAGTATAGCTGGCAGGACCATTAGCAATCCGGTGTGCGTGGGTATGTATGTGTGAGTGGATGTGTGTGTCAAAAATTGTTAAGTTTTTTTTAAAATGACCTCATTGGAAAAGTTTCCTTCATTGGAACCAAACTCTTCATAGTGCACATGGGATCCCTCATATGTTTGATGAGGTCAATGTCATGTTGAAAGGTCAAAGGTCATGTGAGGTCAATTTAAAAAAATGGTCTAAAAATGTAAAGATTGATCTAAATTGAAACTTAAGGTCAATTGGAACCAAACTTTTGTCATCGGTGCACCATGCGATCCCTCATATGTTATGAGATAAAGGTCACGTGCCAGGGTCCAAGTTGGGGCGGCCCACAGCTTATCTTCTTTGAATATCGCTAGCGCGAAAGCCGAGAACCGCGAAATTCTAGTTTTAACATGTTCTACTTCTTACCATCAATTGATGCATGAGAAGATCTACGACTGGTCCCAGTTTACCAGCTATACCGCATACTGACAGTTGTCAAGCATCCTTGCAACTAACGTAAATTATTGTCTGCACTACATAGCGACCTGGTTGATACAAGAAAACAATGCAATAATCATTGTTACGCCTGCTTTCACGTTATAGTGTGATAGTTCTATTTGTGGTAACCTTTAAAGTTTTACATGATTCCATGGGCTATTTTGGAAGCTATACTTTCCCAACCGTTGGAAAATTTAACCAATCTTACACAGATGGGGAGGAGAATGGATTCAAATATAGTTAGCACACCCAAGCTCATACAAAGCTTATAGACCTTATTCATTAATTGTCCCATTCCTGCCATTGACTGAGCAAACCAGTGCCATGCCGTCTCCAAATCTCAACTAGTCAACAAAAGCGAGCATTTTTGACTAGTTGGCATTGGCAACCGTGGTCATACCGATTGCCCATCAACAGATGGAAATGTTTATACTACCAGTTTTCTTTGCCGAAGGTTTCTGAGACAAATCTTTTTTGGGGGGAGGGAGGGCTTAATTTTCTACTTGGTGGAATAACTTCTGGTTGGTGTTTCACGCTTACTGTCTATTACATGAGGATACGTGAGAGAGATGAAAGCCCCACCACATGCCCTGGAATGTTATCTGGTCTGCTTGCTCCTGTAACATGTACAACAGTACGAGCTTTTTTTAATCAAGACGGTAAATTTTTGTACAAATTTACCAAGGGTCAACATAACAGCAAAAAGTTATACGTATACACATCTATACATACATTTTTGCACCTCGCATTGTAAGTGAAGTGAATTCTGTGCCTTTGCTAAATTTACGGCGGTCCGGAAAGTGTGTAGTCTGTCAACAGACTTCAAAAGATATTATCTAATTAGTACTGCGCGAGAAATTAACGTATCAGCCTGTCAGACGAATGCATCAATTAAACTAAATCTCAAATATCCCGGAAAACGAAGGGGTTCTCATGGAAATTTTTGCATCAGAGGGTCCTTACTATGTTTTTTTGTTTTGGATATTATCGGAAATTGGGTCTGAACTATAGAACCTAGCGAGAAAATTGAACATTTTGTCGGGTACTTCGGTGCTCGCAAACCGGAAAGTTAACACGCATCGCTACGGGCCGTATCCTTTTTCCCACAATGCCTTTCTGTATTTTTCCAGTCTTGAAATTTTCAAAAATTTTTAATTTTTCTTTTTTGGTTTTTTCAATTTTAGAAATAACAGGATATATGTACTTACCGGACCGCCCGTACTAGAATTCCTAAATGTTATTATGAAAGAATACTAACTAATGTCACTCACCTGCCGATCTAAATAATTTCTATTTAACACCTTGAGGACTAATCCGTGTACGCACCCAAATAGTATACCTGAAAATTTAAACCTTTTCCAGCAAATAGACTTACTGCTAGCATAAATTATTTTAAATCCTTGGGTTTGAATTAGTTCCTTTGAAGGGCCCAGGGTTTTCTGTAACCAAAATGACAAACCATACGCAAGCAAGACACTCCAAAACTGCTCGAGACAAATTTCTGATTGACTGATACACCCGAATATAGTTTATTAAATTAATGACCAATTCAATGATAACTATTATAATTGTGTTAGTCAACAAGAGCAGCCTATTTTTGAGCTTGATGCTCAAATCATTTTTTGTCACCTCTTACCCTCTTTGTTAGAATTCTACTGATTTCTCCAAGTGCTCTGTCCATTGCTGAGACTTTACCCTGTTCCCATGGTCCTGGCATGTGCTTTTTTCCCCCTTTCCTTTGGTGACTGTACATATTTGTTGATATCTTTGTCAATTCTGCAGCCTGCAAATGCAAGACAATTTATGAACTTATCATTGAGTTGATTACATGTCATAGCTTGTAGTATTAATAGTGTTCACACAATTGTATTTAAAACACAATGTAACAGTAGCTTAAAAAAACCCAACTCTATCAAAAAATCAGCGTGACCCCATCAATGATGGGAAAATCTTTAATCCATGAGTCAGAGCAAACACATTAGACTACGGGCTACCATGACCCCCCCTCACCCCCCCCCCCCGGGGATTTTGGAGACACCCATTTTGTGAAGCTTATACCATACGCAACTGAATTTGGGTTGTCTGCAAAAATCCCTTCCCTGGGTTAAACGGTGAGGGCGCTTTTTCAAAATGGCTGCCAAATGCACCCACCCCCCTTTGGGAGAGAAGTAACCAACATGCCTAGCACAACACAGAAACCTCACAGGCACTTGATTTTGGACCAATGGATAGCTAGGGTCCTCCTCTTTCCCATTGATACAACATGAGTACTAACTGCCTAGCATTACGTCACAATGACGTCATAAAGTTTGCATTTTAAGCAAATTGTCAATTTCCATAGACTCACAATTCAATTTTTAAAATTCAATTTTTCGCCAACAAAATGTTTTAGGAATATCCATTTTCCATGCGGTTGTTTTTGGCCTACTTTGTGGAAAATGACTACTTTTTAATAAAATAAAGCATGTTAGTGCTATATAATGTTTTTTGCGTCGCTCAATTGCAAATATATTTCAACACCTATATTCAGTACATGTATTTTCATAGTTCCTCACATATGACGTCATATTGACTTCATACTGGGGATGTTGGTACTTCTTGATACCATGAAAGAACAAACTCTAAGCTCCCTTTGTACCATTTACAGGAATGGTGTTCATACGAAAATCAGGGGGGGTTCGGGAGTTTGTTAAAAATGACTCCGGTAGACGAGGTTAAGTCAAAACGTGACAACTAATCTGACTTCCTAAGCTTGGAAGATCAACTGATGTGCCAGAGCCCTCGTATAGAAGATTGTTTATGCACATCCCTAGAGCCAATTATCAAGACCTGATGTTGGTCCAGCAGATTTGCAGGGCCATAAATTCCTCCACCAGATGATCTTGGTTGGAAGTTAAATGATGGAGCACTAGATACAAGTGGCCATCAGAAAGTTGGATGTCACAAGAGGTTGTCTAACACCTATAGGAAGAATAATCTGATACAGAAGACAATTAGGACATGACTCAAGAAGAGAGGAGGAAAGAGAAGATCATTTCTGATCAAAGAGCTGCATTTAAGCTCGTCTACCAAGGAAATAGCATCGCTTAAAATATCGCAATTGAACAATACAATGATTATTAAAATTGGGAAATTCCTTCTTATCGTATCCAAACACGGTGGTTCTCAATGTGATCTAGCCAGAGGTTGGGTACAATTGCTTCACTGATGCTGCAAGCCTTGTCTGTGCTTTTGTTGCAACCAACATTGGGCAGACCAAGAGATGCTGCAGTGTCCTGATCTGCTTCCAGGTAGACTCCCTTCTGCAATTGAACCTTTGATCGGCCGATCTCTGATCTCAATCCAGCTGAGACAACCGCCACTCAGCCCATGGGAAGCCTCATACCATAGATGCCACTTGGTTTACAGCGACTCTGTTCTTTCCACAGCCAACTCCCACAAACTCCTTAGAGCCTATTTCAAAGGACCGTGACTTGCTTAAGAAACTACTCCGGACCTAAGCGTCAGCAGCCGGCCTCTGTCCAAACACAGGGCGTTCCAACCAGATATTGGCACTATGCTCTGCAGGCTACGCTGCTGCATGTATAAGTTTTCCGCTGGAGCTGGCGAAGACACCCCGCGACAAGCCGGCAGGATGCATCCAAGACGGATCAAGCTCTGGATTAACCCTCATACAGTGCAAGCATACTCCACACTGATCAGCAACAGGCAAGCGCCGTCCGTCTCAGGGCTGTGAGCATACAGGGTAAATGGTGAAAATAGTCCCCTTGGGGGGTTCAGGGCAGAGACTACGGAAGCTCTTGAGTTTACATGTTTGAGTGCCTTCGGAGACTATCTATGAACTATGCTGAACGGGGGGGTCCCGGGGCGTAGCCCCCAGGGCTCCATTGGTTTTAGCATGTTTGTTTCCGCGCATCCGGAGAGCGCTCGTTAACTCACAATCATGAAGCAGATGAACTAACTGCGGGGTCCAGGGTTCGGCGCCGGGGAGCGCTTGAGTTATAGGCATGTTTAGTGCCTTCGGAGAGATCTCATTATCTCATTCTCTTGAAGCAGATGACTCCTACTACCTACGGGTGGTCAGTGACGGAGCCCCCAAACCTCTCAGTTTTTAGAATGTTTGATTGCTTTCGGAGAGATTCTCAGTTCTGCTACTCTTGAAGCAGATGAACTCTACTGCCTGTGACAATAACAACAAAAATCACAACAATCATTTCAGCGTCCCCCTTAGGTGTGTCCGGGGCTGTGCTCCCTCACCCGTGCTCCCTCCTTAGCTACGGCCACTGCCTCCGATGTGGGTCTTATATATAAGAGAGTGCAGTCCAAGGCGGACTCCTAAGTAATACAATCTATCACAGTGGCTCCAGACAGGTCACTCAAAGGTGACCCCTGGCACGGCACGCAGAACGGAAAGCATACACCTGTGCCCGGATGACTTGCGGGGATGGTTCTCCCTCACAATATGGGGCGAACCCATCTAAAGGCCCTTTGAGTCTCCCTTTGACATCGCATCCTGTCGCCAATTCAGATTGGCTTTCCAATAAAACGCGACATGCTCCGCACTCTCAGGCCGGTCGGCGGCCAGATGCCGAACATGAGAGGCATGATCACGCTCCCCCGGGGCATTCCATCCCTGAGCCGACAAATACCACAACCAAGCACCTGTGTGTTTAAGTACGTTAGTAATTCTTAACAACCACAACTTATTTGGACGGCGTTTGGTTGCGTCGCTACGCTACACTCATTGCCTGAAGCGCTCGCAAGCCCGCGGTAAAAGCTTTTGCTCCACTTAGTAACCATCGTCACCACATCAGATCAAGAAACCATGGTATATGCCGTTTCAATGTGATCAGTGATTAAGGAGGCTTGTTGTGGTCCTATGTATAGTAAGTCCTAGACCATTTTTACATAAAGCGCCCGCTATATATACACTGAAAGGTAACTACTTCATTTTTTAAGTGTTTACTTTACCTCAACTATCACAGGTCAATGACAAAGTATATAATTAGGTGACACCGGCATTTTGCCCTTTAAAGCGGCATTAAGTGTGCAAATCACGGTTTTTCATTGGTTTGGTGGCCATTTTTTTGAAATATAACGCCCTCTAGAGGCAGGTTAAGCATGCCAAAAGTGTTAAACTATTCTTTGGTGTGTTTTTGGTGTGACTAAGTAGTCACATATGCATGAATTTGGATCAAAATTAAGATATATTCAACAAGGCGGTTTTCTCGACCACACGTCCCCCCCCCCCCCCCCCCCCCCCCCCCTTTCGCCTGTTTTCTCGCTTCATTGTAAGACAAACAGCAACACCAGAGTGCAACTGGTGCGGTCCAGGTGTCCCCAAAAAGTTGTGCAAGCAGATAAACTCAATTTCTTAACTAGGTTTACTTTCCCACTATTTCTTGACACCACCCTAGGGGTCCAAACATTTTACCATGTGTATATATAATCTTGCAGTTGAAATTCCCTCCCCCACGAGCATAAAGTCAGAGATGTTTAGGATAGCACCCCTGGTTTTGCAGAAACACAATTTATAGTAATCTTTACTTCCTACTCTTATCATTTGAGACCACCCCAGGGTCACAACATTTTTCATTGTGAGAATTAATCATGGAGAAGTCGCCAACAAGCATAACTAAGATGTTTCGGAGTAGCACCCACCGGTTTGCATGTTGATAGTATTCTATACCCTTCACTCTTCATTTGACACACCCTGGGGTCACAACATTTTTCCGTTGTGGAGATATTAACTCTTGACACGTCCACCCCCATGAGCACAAGTAAAAGACGTTTAGGAGTAGCACCCCCCGATTTGCAATTTATAGTATTCTATAAACTTTCTCACTCTTTATTGATACCACCTAAGGTCCCAACATCTTCCTTTGGAGATATTAATTTGAAAGTACCCAACATAATCATAACCAAGAGAATGTTTAGGAGTAGCACCCCCGGGTTTGCATTTATGGACTGTGCAGACGATAAGTCGTATCCCGAATTCATTGTACAGCTATGCGATGACACAAGAACAGACTTCTATTGATTTGAGTTAAAGGCTGATTCAGAGATTGTTCCTAGGAAGCTTGAATTGTTGAAGATGCTCTAACTTTTCAGACCAATCGTGTTTTTTGGGGGTTGTTTTACCTTACAAGTGTTTGTCCACATCTAATCACTGAGTGAAATAGCTAAGTTCAATTGAGTCCAGCATTATAAAATCACACTGTTATAAACGTCCGGATCCGGATTTTTTGTTATAACACCGTGGGTATTCTATGGCACTAATCCTACAATAGCTACCCATAACGTTATCAAACTAAAATGTATTCATCTCAATTGAATCGAGATTTAGGTGACTATCTTTACTTCTAGTTGACTATTCTTAATTATCCACAAAAAGTATATTTTCAAAAATCCTGCCAGGGGAGTCCCAGCTTTAAATGGTTTTAAAATCTGTGCTTCTTTCAGATTCTTTTGGTGGCAAAATCTCAAAACGGCAAAGTTATTAGTCCTTCTTATTTGTTAGAGTCTACCCTAAATTTCTTTCATTACGAATATTTATTAACCATGATCCTTTCCTTACCATGATCTCCTTTAAAGTTAACACCAGCAACAGGTGAACAGACAGCCTTCAGAACAGTAACAGATCATAAGCAGAATGGGGTATTTAATAACTTTGCCCTTGAACTATTGCTTTGTTAAATTCCGCAAACACTCATTTTCCCTGATAGTACCCTAACTTAACACTATGAAGGTAGTCAGATGTATCAAGTGTGTTAACTACTCCAAGCCAAACATTGTTCCACTTGGATTTAGGTAAATGAACCATGAACATACCTCGTCCTTCGGAGGGTAAGTTGATACATCGTTCCCATATAAACCGTCCATACCCTTTTGTGATCACCAGGTACACAACCAATACCCCTGTGGGTGTTCAATGGGTTTTTGCATGAAAAGGAACTCAAGTAACGTGTCAATTCACAACCAGAAAAGGTTTTTGGTATGGACAAAAAAAAGGGTTACCCCATCTCTCGGTAGACGATTATTATGACTGAAATGAACGGTTCAAGGAGGCATGATGTTTACACTCACCTTTTGTTTTCTTATCACCAAATAAACTCAACGACCTGGCAAAATTTCAAACTTATTGGTTTAACGCTATTATTTTAGAGTACAAAATGGAGTCAATGACCTCACGAAACGATTCACTAAGTTTTTGGAAAACACACTTTATCAACTGACTACAACAGGGTTAATATCTGAAGAAACAGTCCTTATAGTACACTGCGCCCGGTCTAATCAATAATAACATGTAAAACGAAAGGGGTGGACATTAGCTACACTTTTGGTATACTGATTCATGTAGACTTAAGGGATAGGAATATGAGTTCACACTGATATCCACCTGCAGTATTGTGGATAATACGATTTTTCGGTTCATGTGGCCGACATCCGCAGATACAGCAGCATAACAAGAACCGACTTTGGCAAACTTGTGCGCAAAAAAAAAAAAAAAAACAATATCAGTATTATTTTAGTTAGTCTTGAGTTGATGTTTTTTTTATGCCAGGGACCATTTTATCTTGTTCTTCTACACTACCCTCGGTTGTTGTCGAATTGATACTCTGTAAATCATTATACCTAATTTTACGGAGCAATGCATATGGGACCGTTTTATTCCTTCCTGTAGGGAGGTCGGTGCCTTTAATGGGTACTTGGAACAGCTTTAGACTTGTATATACACTCCTTCAAATGAAAACAAAGAAGTATGATAGCACTTCCGCTATAAGCTACGCACGCTAGTCCCTCCGAACACGGTTCATTTTACTGTACACGGTATTTGATTCCGTGAAATGCTTGTTGTCTGTGTCAAGAGAGATGAGACTCACCTTTGATTCGGAGATGTCCTGTTGAGGCCCAGTCAACGACAGTCGTGGAAAATTCACGCATATTATTATTTTCGTCGTCGTCTTTACCTCGGACTCCCAGTAGCACTAACAGTTATTTCTTGGAATTATTCACTTGACGGTAGGTATAAAATACAAATTATTCTGTTCAAATTGATATAGATTGCGAAACAAAAACCGAGTCGGCTACACAGTCGGACGAAACTACTGGAGCTGAGACGACTTGGAAATATCATATATGGAAGATTTGTACTCAGACTGTGGAGTCTGTCAATGTCAAACTTGGAAACTCTGCTATAACTTGGCGCCGATGATATTAAACCCCACCTATTGGAGTAATGATGTGTTGTGATACCTGATCATCTTCTCTCACCAGAGCTTTTATAATCCTCTCAAAAATTCTAGAAGGGATTAGGTCCCTCTATATGAGTCATTTGCTAAATATAGCCCATTACATCTACGTCCATTCACCGCAGCAACAGCATATTGCCGTAGATACAAGATAGGGCGCCGCATAATAGTTCATGTCCATCACCTATGAGCACAACAGTTCCATGCAGCAGGGCACGCCATCTATCCTTCATCCAGAATTTCCCTTGCCTTCTAATGAAGCACTAAGGTTAGAGACGATTCTCCGGTTGTCTGTTTTATTCTATTTGTTGTGCACACAACCAGCTATGAACCCAAACCAGGTATATCCCATATTGTATTACTAGGGACTAATTTTACAATATTTATGTAATGAAAAGTTAATAGAAACAACTCTTTAAATTTTAAAAAATTGCTAATTCTTGGGGGCTGTAACAATATCTTATGTTAAGACGAGCAAATATTATAAAAAACAAGTACTTCATGGTTGTCCTTATGGCTATATGCTTCTTAGTAATATCATAAAAAGAATTATCACCAGAACAAATACTTAAAACTATTTTTGTCTAGAGCACGCGTGTAGTATGCTGTGTGTTCAACCCAGGCGCACACCAACGAGTAGATATGGAAGACATTATAGGCATAGGACGTGATTTTCACATTTTGAATGTTAGAATGATGTCATGTCTGCTTGATAGTCTGCCGTGTGATGCCTAAGGCAAAAAAAAATAGTTTGTCTCAAAGCTGATGCGTGGCTTGAAAAGTGAATGCGGTATGCGGTATTTTTTTTTTTGTTCATTTTTAACTCGTTGTGCTCGGCCAATAAATATAAAGGTGCATCACCCACTGATCGTCAACTTTAACCCGTGCTTGTACCATTCCACCATGGTATGGAATTCTGCAGTCATGGCAGTATCAACCTCAGCGATTTCCTACCTCATATCCACACATGGATTTCCCCCAAACAAGATTCAATTGCAAGTATCTGTAAGAGTTTTGTTCTTATCCGTTTTGTGGAAGACTCCATTGTTTATAGTTGCAGATTCAACTTAACTTTGAGAATAACTGTATCCATCGTTACTTTCCGTAGCACATGTAGAGACGCGACGTTGAGTGACCATATGACCGCAAACCAGTAAATAAAGTGCCGCATTGACCATTACACGTAAAATACTGTGTTGAATGGCCGCGATTTTGAACTGACGCGGCAAGCGTTTGCAAGGAAGTCATATATCAGTGGTTTGCACATCGATAAAACTATTGAATATGTAATGTCATGCAGGGGGGTCATCAATTTGGTTTTGCGATATGCGACGTTAAACAGCACTTTCGTGCCAGGTTCCCATCGTATCGACCTGCACACTTAATGGAAGTAGATTGCCATTTATTTGGTGGTGGGTGTTTTCACTTGAAGATGGCTGGTGCCCAGTAAGTATCTTATGAACTCACGTCAACGTACAAATAGTCAGTTCACCGCCGAGAGGCGCAGAGCGTGATCGTGCATTTTAACATTCCAGTTTCAACAAAAATTTGTGAGTTCATGACTTTTTTTTTTTTTTGCAAAAAAAATTAAAATTAAGAAAAAGTTCCGCATAACTTTTTTTCAATTTTCGGCGAAATTTACAAACGAGCGCGTCAGCCTTGAGACAAACCATTTTTTTTGGCCTAATACCATCCTTACTTCTTACGTAGACTTCAGATCTTTCTCTTTTAGCATGTTTTGTAAACATGCTGAATTCTCTAGGATGACACCCGTTTTGCCTGACACACATTTTCCCTGATAGTAACCCTAACCGCAACACGTATAAAGAAGTATGTTAGATGTGTCAATTGTGTTAACGTATGCAATGACAAACTTGGTTCACTTGAACTTGGGTAAATGAACCATGAACATACCTCATCCTTCTGAGACTAAGTTAATACATCATTCCCATAAGACCGTCATAACCTCTCAGTCTGATTGTCTTAGGCCATCCAGTGCACCCTCGTCATGTATATCATTAGAAAGCACTAACTGAACTTTGGATGACCTACCTACACTAAATAAAACATAAAACATAAATAAACCCATGATAATGTCCTCCTTAATTCTTACGTAGTGGTGTTGAGCATGTGTTCAGATCTTTCTCTTCTAACATGCTCTGCAAATATGATGAATTCTGTAGGAATCGTTTTGCCAAACACTCATTTTCCCTGATAGTAACCCTAACTTTAACACGTATAAAGAAGTATGTCAGATGTGTCAATTGTGTTAACTTACGCAAAGCCAAACATGGTTCACTTGGATTTAGGTTAAATGAACCATGAACATACCTCGTCCTTCGGAGGGTAAGTTGATACATCGTTCCCATATAAAACGTCATACCCTTTGTGATCACCATGTACACAACCAATACCCCGGTGGGTGTTCAATGTGTTTTTGCATGAAAAGGAACGTCAAGTAACGTGTCAATTCACAACCAGAAAAGGGTTTTTGGTAGGGCACCAAAAAAGGGGTTACCCCCATCTTCGGTAGACGATGATTAATGAATGAAAATGAAATTTTCAAGGAGGCATGATGTTTACACGTCACCTTTGTTTTCTTTCACCAAAGAAACTCAACGACATGGCAAAATTTCAAACATGATTGGTTTAACGCTATTATTTTTAGAGTAACAAAAATGAGGTCAATGACCTCACGAAACGATTCACGAGTTTAGGGAAAACACACTTTATCAACTGAATACAAGGTTAATATCTGAATGAAAAAGTCACTTATAGTAAAAATGCGCCCGGGCTAATCAATAATTAACATGTTAAAAAAGAAGAGGGGTGACGCATTAGATACACTGTTGTATACTGATTAATTAGATTAAGGTATAGGATTTGAGTTACACAGATATCCCACAATGCAGTATATGTGGATAATATACGATATTTCGGTCATGTGGCCGACATCCGCAGATACAGCAGCATAACAAAGAACCGACTTTGGCAAACTTGTGCGCAAAAAAAAAAAAAAAACAATATCAGTATTATTTTAGTTAGTCTTGAGTTGATGTTTATGCCAGGGACCATTTTATCTTGTTCTTCTACAACTACCCTCTGTATTTTGTCGAATTGATACTCTGTAAAATCAATTATACTCTAATTTACGGAGCAATGCAATATGGGACCCGTTTATGCCTTCCTGTAGGAGAGGTCGGTGCCCTTGAAATGGTACTTGAACAGCTTAGAACTTGTATACTAACAGCTCCTTCAAATAAAACAAAGAAGTATGATAGCACTTCCGCTATGAGCTACGACACGCTAGTCCTCCGAGGACACGGTTCATTTTACTGTACACGTATTTGGATTACCGTGAAATGACCTTGTGTGTTCTGTGTCAAGAGAGATGAGACTCACCTTTGATTCGGAGATGTCCTGTTGAGGCCCAGTCAACGACAGTCGTGGAAAATTCACGCATATTATTATTATTCTGTCATCGTCTTTACCTTACCGGACTCACAGTAGCAACTAACAGTTATTTCTTCGGAATTATTCAATTGACGGTAGGTATAAAATAACATTATTCTGTTCAAATGATATAGATTGCGAAACAAAAACACGTCAAACCGTGCCTGACAAGAAAACAAAACGATTCCAACCCAGAGTAAATAAATATCCTATGTTAAGACGAGCAAATGTTATGAAAGGTACTTCATTGTTGTCCTTATGGCTATATGCTTCTTGGTAATAATCATGAAAAAGAATTATCACCAAACACATACCTTAAACTGATTTTGTTTAGCACCCGCTTTGTACGCGGTATGTGTTCAGGCAAGGCGCTACGTCAACGATAGATATGGAAATAAACATTAGACATAGACGTGATTTTCAGATTTACTTGGAATGCATGGTCATGTCTTGCTTGCTTGTCTTTGTAATTGAAAATATCTTCCTTACTTCTTACGTAGTCCTGCTCAGCATGACTTCAGATCTTTCTCTTTTACCATGTTCTAGTAGAGTGACGCCCGTTTTGTCGGACACACATTTTCCCTGATCGTAAACCCTAATCTTAACACGTATAAAGAAGTATGTAAGATGTATCATTGTGTTTACTATGCACAGCAAAACACTGGACAATGACTCATGAACATAACCTCGTCCTTCGGGACTAAGTTAATACATCATTCCCATAAAGACCGTCATACCCTTTCAGTCTGATAGACTAGTGCTAAAACCCAGACTGTCTCAAGTCATCCAGGCACCCGCGTCATGATATCATTAGAAAAAGCATGTAAACTTAAAAAATGGGATGATCTACCTACAATAAATAAAACATAATTACCCATGTAATGTCCTATTATTCTTACTAGTCATGTTGAGCATGACTTCAGAACTTTCTTGCTAGCATGTTCTGTAAACACGAAGAGTCGTAGGAAGTGGGGGGGAAGGCAAACTTTTTCCTCCCTCCCCCCCCCCCCCCCCCCCCCCCCCCACATTTTCCCTGATCGTAACCTTAACATTTGACAATAAAGATGTAGTCACATGTGGTCAATGTGTTAACCCTTATTGAAAGCGTACATGCTGCACTTGGACTTCGGTAATTGACCCATGAACATACCTCGTCCTACGGAGGAGTAAGTAATATATCGTTCCCTATAGACCGTCAGGCCCTTGCGATCACCATGTACATACCAATACCCCGAGGGTTCAATTTATTTTTTGCATGAGAAAAGAAAGTAACATGTCAATTGAAACCAGAAAAGGATTTTTGGTATACCAAACAAAAGGGGTTGACCCACCTTCGGTAGACGATGGTTAAGGAATGAAAAGAAAATTTTCAGGGAGGCATAGTGTTTAAACCTTTGTTCTTTCACCAAGAAACTCAAAGACATGGCAAAATTTTCAAACTGATTGGTCTTAACGCTAGTATTTTAGAGGGACAAAATGAGGTCAATAACCGCAAGAAAACGATTAACGAAGTTTTAGGAAAAAACACACTTTACCAATGAAACACGGTTATATCGGAATGAAGAACTTATAGTTAAAAATGGGCCCGGCTAATCAATAATAACAGGTTAAAATGAAGAGCTAGTTGACGCATTCGATACCACTTTTTATACTGCCATTAATTAGATTAAGGTATAGGTTTTGAGTTACACAGATATCCCACAATGCAGTACAGTGTGAATGATACGCTATTAGGTCATGTGACCGAACATCCGCAGATACAGCAGAATAACAAAAAACTTACTTTGCGCAAACTTGTGCGCCAAAAAAACCCAACATATCCAGTATTGTTGTAGTAGTCTTGAGTGAGTTATTCCAGGCGACCATTTATCTTGGTTCTTCTTCTACAACTACCTCTGTATTTCGTCGAATTGATACTGATGCTTCAGTACAATCAATTATACTATTATTTAATGAGCAATTGCAATATGGGACCCGTTTATGCCTTCCTGTAGGAGAGGGTCGGTGCCCCTAGGAAATGTACTTGAACAGCTTGAACTTGTTATACTAAACGCTCCTTCAAATATACAAAGAAGTGTGATAGCACTTCTGCGTTGTACCGCTATGAGCTACGACACGCTAGTCCTCCGAGGACACGGTTCATTTTACTGTACACGTATTTGGATTACAGGAAATGACCTTGTGTGTTCTGTGTCAAGAGAGGACTGAGACTCACCTTTGATTCGGAGATGTCCTGTTGAGGCCCAGTCAACGACAATCGTGAAACACGCATAGTGATATTCTGTCAATCGTAGTTACCCTAACCGGACTCATAATATCAACTTATAAGAATCCTTATGTACTTCTGACGATGCCCGATTGATGGTAGGTATAAAATAACATAATTCCTATTCAAATGATGCAGATTGTGAAACAAAAACCCATGTGCACCTGTAAAAAACCACGTGTACGCGGTCTTGCAAGAAAATAAAACGTTCCAACGCAGAAGTAGTAAAAAAAGGCCAATGTTAAGAAGAGCCAACATGTATGAAAGGTACTTCATTGTTGTCTTATGGCTATATGCTTCATGGTAATATAATGAAAAGAATTTATCACAAACAACATACCTTAAACTGATTTTGTGCAGCACACGTCTTGTACGCGGTATGTGTTCAGGCAAAAGGCGTCGTCAACGATAGGCATGGAAATAACAAATTAGAAATAGACGTGATTTTTAAGTTTTGAATGTTAGGAGCATGTCATGTCTTGCTGATAGTTATACATTTGTGATTCATAATATCATTCTACTTTACGTAGTCTGCTGAGCCATAAGGGGTACAGTCTTTCTATTTTAGCAGGTTCGTACAAACATGCATAATAGGATGACGCCCTTTTTGACAGTTACATTTTCCCTGATTGTAACCTAACCGTAACAATAATAAAGAAGTATATCAGATGTGTCAATTATGGTAACCATAGGCAAAGCAAACATGATTCACTTGGACTTGGGTAAGCTGAGAATGAAACCATGATAATACCTCGTCCTTCGGAGACTAAATTAATACATCAACCTATAAATACCGTCATTCTCTTTCATGATAGACTAGGGATATAAATCCAGACTTCCAAAGCCATCCAAGTAACTGGGCATGTATATCACCAGACAAGCATTACAGAACAATTTTGACCTACCACAATAAATTAAACAAAATAAATAAACCATATTCTTTTTTTTTTTTTTTTTTAAATTAAATAATTAAAATCAAATTATATAATTTACATGATATATTATATACTATTTAAGGCATTTAACACAAAAGGGAAATCCACAAGAGATCATTTAATTGTGTAATTTATATAACACAACAAACCAACAAGCGAACAATGACAATGGCAATAACACCCATAACAATTTGTCCAACTTATTAGCTTGGCAATCATTTGTTTAGCGATTAAAATACAAACTACAACGCCGAACTAATTTGGCCCATTATCCTACAACCTAAAGAACACAGGCCATTTCCAGAAAAATTCCTTAAATAGTTCAAATGGAGAGATTGGGACTTGGATTGGATAATACACAGTTTTATATACCACCTTAAGGACCTTAGCTACATCTCAGCCTTTCCCTTCTATTCAGTCAAACTCTTCAATTTAATTAGTTAAATTTATCTACCACTATAAATCATAAACTTTTCAGGCATGATATATAAATAAGGTGGTCGTGGACCAGTCCTGAAGTGTGTCTACATGGAAATTGACAAAAACGATTTCCTGCCTTTCGGTTGCGCAATTCACCACTCCGGAGTGATTTTAATACAATATTACTTGATTACCACACAGGATCAATTTGAAAACAATCAATTGTTGAAACTTCTTAGAATATTCCAAATATACCACTTTAAAAAACTTGCAAAATTATTTGCAGTCCACACAAAAAGTGTGTAAAGCGCACTGAATTACAGGGGCCCGTTTCCAAACTGTGCGTATCCTACGTGTATACTAAATCAAGCGTATGTCAGTTTCATGGTTGCTCATTGGAGCCGGGTCCATTGCAAACTATTGCTTGACCCCTGGATTTAAAGGCCGACTCAAAGCTTCTGGTTTAACACTTGATTTTGTTTTATTTAGTGTTGTTTTTTTAATTTTTGTAAAGTGTTGGAGTTCTTGGTAGTGGCGTAGTGTTTGCGTTTTGAGGATGTTTGATCGCTAGTTGGTGTTTGTTGCTTACACGTGGTTCTGGTTTTAGATGTTGAAGTAGTTTTTGGCGAAGTGTTGTTTTGGTCTTGGGGCATTTCAGGAGTCGTGGAACATGTTTTGACATTGGTATATCTTGATCGCCGTAGGCCATGTATATCACGTGATCGATGATTTGTCTGGCAGTTTTAGCTTGATTCTCATTCTGTTGATAGTGAGTTGAGTTCGTTGTACCGTGAAGCAGCTATCAGATGTTCTGATTATTTTGTGGTATGTGGGGGCTACAAAGGCACTCACACGTGCGTCCTTCGTGACCGAGCCGTCAGTGTAGTAAACAAGTGGATCAGAGATTGTTGACTCTGCATCTGCGAGTGCTTTTGTAGGCCGATTCTTCTACTATTGTGGGTGGGCTATGTTTTGTTATCATAAGGACTATGAAGGCGAGTGTCCGTGACAGGTTTGGACCATGGATCGAGTGCTGAATAGCCTTCTGGGACTGAGGTTGCACTTCTTGGCTGTGAAGGTTCCAGCCATCTGCGGTTTTGGAGGAGCCATGGGTTGTACGTAAAGTACTTCCCTCCGATTTTGTTAGGCTTTTTGAGATTTGGTCGGGAAGACCGCTTGATGGCCCTCCATTTCGTTTAGACGACTTTTGACCCTTTTGACAGTATATCTTGATTGAATTGTGAGAAGTTGAGATGTTATCAATGATACACCAAATCGGCCTGCAAGCGTTTTGAGCTGGTTTTGGGATTTGCTGCGCGGTTGGCTTTTTTCACGTTTTCCGGAGTTTTCATGAAATTTTGATCATCGCGGGAGTGTGTCGTGTCTATGTTCAGTTGCTGTGTTTGAGTTCAGGTTATAGTGAATGGAGTGCGACGTCGTCGAACGTTTTACATAATTCTTCAGCTTTATTTGTTGGTTCTGGTTGTCGAGTGGTAAGTCCTGCAAGCCGCCGATAATTTTAACACGTTGCCACCGGACTTTGCTGTTGTTTGTCGTTGAGTGTGTCTGTCACGTGACCCAGATTGTGTTTTGGCTTCTTTGACGTTTTTGCTATGTATGCTACTGGCTTCTGAAGTTTTCTTTGGTGGTTTCTGTTGGTGATTTTCTGTGGTGGTTTGGGTCAAATTTACCCGTTCTTTGTTATTTTTATTGCATCAGTGTAGTACCACGCATTTCGGCACGTGCTCGGACCAGGTGTGCTTCTGGGTATTGCTTTAGTTGCTGCGTTGTGAATGGTATTGGTGATGTGATCAGTCTTTTCTTGAAGGGTTTGGTTGTCTTGTGGTTGGGGTTGGTTTGTTTTTTTTTTTTTTTTTTTTTTTTTTTTTTTTTTTTTTTTTTTTTTTTTTTAATTTCTTTGTGTTTGTGTTTGTGTTGGGGTGGAGTGTTGCGGATGATTGGTTGTATTGCGTAATGATCACTAACTAAATGTGGGTGCATCGACCATTCAGCTTTGCTGCTATATTGTTTGATGCTATTGTTATGTCAATTCCTGTACCGCTACTGTGTGTTGTTCACCTGTGGTTGAGTATTGTGTGTCTAGTGGGCTTTTCAATTGGTCAAGAATAGATTCACCTCAACGAATCTGGTGGGCCCCCTATGAGATAATGATCGTTGAAACACCGCAGCGGATGGCCGGTTCCGATGTGCTATGGCTTGGTTAAGTCGGTTTTGCCGTCTACGGATGATGTTGTGCATAATGATTGTGGATTGATTTGAGGTGGTGTACTCGTACGCTGATGTGTTTCTGTGTTGGGACCAAAGTTGAAATTGAACGGACGTTTTGGTTGGGAAGAACACCTCTAATAGCTGCCCAGATACCATGACAATTATCAGATTTTGGTTGTGTGAATATCAACGTCCGAAAGATTAAATTTTGATTTTGCACGGTCCTTCTTATTTGGGTTCTAGGCGTGTGTCCTGAAGGCAGAGAATATCGAAATTTTCCTCACGAATGCGTGCTGCAATTGCTGTTTCTTGTTGTTTGCACCTTGACATTTGAAATGTTACAGGTTGATGTCTCTTACCGCAGTTGTCTGAGTTCCTCTTCCAGGAGCTGGATGGTGATATTGAGGAAGTTTATGAGTGTCTTTGTTTTGGTGCTGATTTGTCTGTTGTGAAGATATTGCTAGGGACTTGCATGCGGTAGAATTGGTTTGAATATCTCTTGTCGTCTGTCGTTGTTGACTGTGTTTGTTTGTGTGCCTGTCGGTTGTGTGTTTTGTTGTTGGTGTTTGTTTGTATGGTTGTTGTTTGCGTGTTTGTTGATGGTGTTTGTTGTGTGTTGTGTTGGTTGAGGGTTTGTTGTTGGTGTTGTGTGGCGTGTGGTTGTGGTGTTTGGTGGGGGGGGGGGGTGTTTGTTGTGTGTCTGTTGGTTGTGTGTTTTTGTTTCGGTTTGTTTCGGACGTTCTACCCACGCTGGTCGTGATGCCGGTTGTCTGTTTACTGTGTTTTCCTTTGTTTTTGGTGTTTGCGTGGTCGTGTTTTTGTTGATGGATTGTGTTGGTTGTGTTTGCATGGGTTTTGTGTGGTTGGGACGCTGCGCGATCGCCTTTGGCTTCATTGCTTCTACTCGTTTGCAACGTACTGGACATGTGGCTGCAGCTGCAACGTGCTTTCCTTTGGCAGTTTTGCACTTTTGGCTGGACTGTTTCTCATTGGGGGGGTGGGGGGGGGGGTAAGATAGGACGAACCAAAGGAAGGAGTATAAAAAGTTGAGAGGGAAGGTGATAATAGGAGAGTGGGGTGGCGCAATGAGGGCAAAGAGATACAGGCGGCAGGAAGGGAGAATGTGGGCATGGGGGTTGGGGGGAAAAGGGAGGTGTCAAGGGTGTTGAGAAGGATGATAGAGAGTAAGAGAGGTGCGGAGGTGGCAAAGAAAGTGGATAAAGTTGAAAAGCATGCACTTGAGAGGTAAGACAGAGGAAAGAGAAAGGAGGACCGAAAGCGTACACGAGTAATAGAAAAATGAGTACGTGCGAATAAGAAATATGGGGGAGGGAATGCCAAACGAGCGAGGACTTTCCGGATTCCCTTTTCTGGCTTCTTCGACAGACCTTTGTTTCGTGTTGCTGCGCAGATTCCTCATTTCTGAATCTGGTTTGGCAATCCCTGGCAAAGTGGCCGTACCGCTGACACCGGTAACACCTGGTAGGCGCTGGAATCCAAGGCTGGATCTCGAGTGTTTCCCAAAACGTTGTTTTGACTGTTTTTGGTATTGTCCGGTTTGCCATGTGATGCGCATGGATGTTTGCTGTATGTTGTGCGTGTTTGTGTGGGTCGTACTTTGTGAGACGCTCCCGCTTTCGGACCTCTGGAATGATGTCTATTATTCTTGTTCTTTGAATGTTTGTTGGCACCCTGTACAGACTGCTTGACGAGAGTCTGCAGACGCCTGTAGCTGGAATGGTCTCGTACCTGGTGCTGTCATGTTTTTGAAGTGTTATTGGCTGTTTGATTTTCTTTTTTTTGGCCGGGGGGGTAAAAACTTGGTAAAAAGGGCGCTGCCGGTGTGTGTCCTGATACTTTTCACATTGAGATTCGGTTGGCGATTTCTCGAATCACAAGTGCTAGGTCTCTGCGGTTATCTGTTCGTTTAGTATGATCTCGTATTTGTTCCACTTTTCCTGGGTGTTGTTATGGTGTTGTGTTGTTTTGTGCGTGTTTTGCTGTGTGCTGGTGATGGATGGTTCCAGTGTTGATGTGAATGAATGTTGGCTGCTGGTGTTTCTGAGGTTGAGACTTTCTCTAACGTGGCTCGAGATCTCTTCCTTGTCTTGTTACTGTCTGCCATTCGTAATGTGATGTATTGCTTTGCATATACCCTCACCTATACAGGTGACTTGTACGGTATATTTTTTTTTACACTATATACGGCTTACCAGGAACTTACTCGGCCACTTATGGAACCGAGTATTTTAGTAATTTTAATTAGTGGAAGAGTAGAGTATTTTACAAGGTCTCCCCCAGAATGTAAACCGGTAGGCCAGTACTACAAACTTCGCTGGAGTGTTAGTGACTGTCTCCCAAAGAATGTTAACTGGTCAGGCCAGTACAACAATCTTCGTTGTGTTAATTAATAAGTTGTCTCCCAGAGTCTGTAAACCGGTCAGGCCAGTACTACAACCTTCGCTGGGGTGTTAGTAAGTTGTCTCCTAAAGGGTGTTAACCGGTCAGGCCCCAGTACAACAAACTTCCGTGGAGTATAGTAATTTGTCTTCCTCATCTGTAAACCGGTCAGGCCAGTACTACAAACTTCGTTGGACTATTATTACTTACTATAATTTATCAAGTTTGTAACCTTAGATATCTCTTTTATTTGTGGCTCTGAAAAGAGCCGTTTTAGATAATCTTTGCTTGTGGTTCTTAGAGAACTAGTGAATTACTCTGATTAGAGGCTGGAACTGTACTGCAAAAATGCAATTTGTACAGTTTAGAACACTAAATTACTCGGCCTAAGGACAGAAATGACCGTACTGCATATAACGCAGTAGTGTACAGTTTAGACTGGATGTATACTGGAAACGCTGAGCGTTCGTGCGTGTGCTCTTGCGTGTGCTCGGTTCTCGTGCTCGAGCGTATGTCCTACAAACATACCTTTTTATACCAGTCAACACCAGTGCTTTGGACAACCCTGGTCCACCATGCAGACCAATAGTATGCACGTAGATTTACGATTGGGTTTCGGGAACGGTCCCCAGGCCATTTGGGGTGTGATTAACGTCATGGTTTCTCTTAATTTTTTAACAGTTTATCCTAACATCCCGTCTACAAGTGCTAAGCCCCACAACCACCCAATGAGGACAAATCAGAATATGTTAGTCATTACTGTCCGTCGAACACTTACTGTAACACGTATTTGAATGGAGATTCAATCTTTTGAAATTGCAGGTTTCTACCTTTTCTGTCAATTGTTCAGTAGGAAAATAACTTACGTGAATTAGAGCTTATCTTCACATTTAAAGCTCTCTTGCTAATTTCAATATTTTGACTCTCGTTTAAATCCTGTATAGTGTCTTAAGTGTATAAGGGAGGGGGGCCCGTGGACCCAACATTTTGTTCTTCGTGTGCTCCTTTGCGGGAAATTTTTTGCCAAAAATGTTATGGAATTGCCTAATTATTCATGCTCATGTTTTTGATGGTAAAATATCAAATCGGCAATGGCGTTTTTAGTAATTAATTTTTAATGGTAATTCGCATAATTAAGCATTAAGTGGGGCTATTCGAAATTTCTTTTTTTGCCTCGTACCTGTAAATTTTATTTCACCAATTAAAGTCATTTATGTCTCTTTATTATGAGCCAAATTTTTATGGACAAAGTCCTTCGGATTTTTTTTTAAAAAAAGTAAAATTTTATAATTAAATTTTTTTTTACGGGAGAATTAGTTGCGTGTTGTAAAATCGGTTTTTTGGACTGCCATTTTGATCGGTACAAGCGATTTTTCATTTTTTCTATGTTATGTGGTCGTGTAAAGAACCCCATCAATTACCAGGATTCTTGGTAAAACAAACGCAGCAAATGTGGTTTTCAGAGGGGTTCCCATGACCCCCCCCCTATACTAACGGAGTGCGTAAGACCTTAGACAATTAAGTGTTAAAAAGCTTTTAAAAATAATTAAGATCTAGTCCACACACATGCGCGCGAACGTGTAATAAGAAGCATTGAAGTCCTGGTTCCAGTGGATAGTTTCACATTAGTGGTTTCTGGAAAATTTTCTGAAAATAGACGATCAAACATGCCCGTTAAAAAATGCTTTCAAAATTTATCAGCGTAGACCACACACAAAAAACATGTGATAAGCTTCGCCCGCGACCGCACCTCGTTGATCATGTCGTGTGGGTGACATTTTAAACCATCTTGTCAAAGACTACATATCTTTTGCAACTTCTAATCAAGTGGTTTATACCACACGCTCCATCCTGTTGTGCTTCAGAGTACAAAGTTTTTCTACAGCTTACAATGCCCGCTCTTTCTATTAGAACCACTTTGAGAATTTTATTTTGAGCAACAAATCGTATCATTTAACACAAACACATATGTAAACTGCTCCTTGCCTATTTTTTCACTACGTCAATATCTTATTTACCACCCGTTACTTTATTTTGGAGAATCATATATTTATTTGTTATTATAATGTAACTTTATTGAAATATTTTATAAATTTTATTTTCTTATTCCTCTTCAATTCACATAGACTTTCATCCACGAATTGACCAACATTGCGATCGAATACCCATCGCACCTTTTTCATCATTCAAACATAACGCCCTCAGACTCATCCCAGACGACACGCATGTGCCACTTTGAACGCAGGCGACAGTCGACTTGTTCACAGTCAGTAGTAGTTCTGTAGCGTGCAGCTATCAATGCATTGAATTTGGACTATATATTTCCTTACCAACCGGCAAATTATCACCTGGTATAGCCTATTCATTTAGGCTTACCGTCAACTCATGAGGAACCATGCTACCTGGGATTAGCAGGGGTAAGTGAGAAACATATATTTTCTTATTTTGTGTACAGTATTTTCATTTGGGACATGCTTTTAAAAATGGCAATAGTTTGGCATATAGGCCCTACGTTTAAACCGTGTGCATGTGTGTGTGGTATTTTTTTTCGCCGGGTTAGCGACCCATGCAAAAGTAAATCATTTATACCTGTCTTACACCTTGATTTTGACTGCTACCTTCGGGCGTTTTGTCTGCATGCACCGTAGCAGAAGGCAGAAAGTAGACTTGCATACATTTATGGCGACAAATAAGTCATGTGTCCTATTTATGCTGGTTCAATTTATGAAATTAAAAAGTAAAGGTTCATAAAGTATATAGCTGTCATGAAAGCTATTCTGAAAGTTTTGTTTTTTCTGAGAACCATTTTTATAGGCAAATTAATGTTCCTATTTGTTGATTGCCTTTCATTTGGAACTTACATTAGCTTAGACGATGTGCTTCAGACACATGTGGTATTCTAATACTGAATGAGTGTACAATATCCGTCTGTGTGTCTTTGCCAAAATTCCAGATTGGGGTATTTGGTTATAGAGTTAGGGTTTCCAATGTGATATTTACGTGGCTTGGTATTTACCCCTTCCAAATGAATTTAAAAGTCTTCAACAACACCCCCAACAAAATTGATATCTCAAACCCACTTTTCTTATGTATTTCATTGTTTTTGATATTTTTAAATTCAAGTTCCACCCCAAATATAAACTTTGCTCAAATATAAAAAGTAAAGGTTCATTACGTTGTCACGAACGTTATTCTGAATGGGTTAGGGGCCTATACAGTTACACATTACCGTGTAGACCTATATGTTAGGGGAAAGAATGGGTTTAAGGTTTAACTCGAGGTTAAGATTGTTTACCGGAATGGCATGATGACACTACTGAAGTATAGCATATAGCTTCGTTTGACACGCCGGGTTGACACAAAACAAGTCAACTGCATGCTATTCTTGCTTGATGTGAAAAAGGAAGATACGATGCAGTTTGTTCTTGAACAATGTTTCTGGTATGTGTTTTTTTTCTGCAAAACTGGGGTTTAGAGTGTAGATACACACGATTTCAACAGAATTGTTTTAGAGAAAAAAGGATGCGATTTTTATAATTGATAATAACAGAAGACAGCTGTGGAGGTTTATCGTATATAGGCGCCATTCATTGTCGATATGATCAAAATAATGCTCGAAAGTGCATTTGCCTTTTTTTATGAAATTGCAAAATAACACAAAATCCTCAATGGCTGTAAACCGCAAAAAAAGCATTTTTGATAGCCAGTTGCCAGAATAAAGAAGATCAATGGGCATGACATGCATGACGAGTGTGAGACAGTGGCGGCGCCACGGGGGGGGGGGGGGGAGGGGCATTTTCCATCCATTTTTTTTCTTCCCCCCCCCCCCCAGTTTTCCCCCTGCCGAAAGAAAAAGGAAGGATTTTTGGGCAAAACCTCTGCGCCCTTTGGGGCCAAAAAATTAGCGTGTTGGGGCCAAAATTGGTTAAATGGTTAATTTTAAAAAAAAAAAAAAAAATTTCACTTTTGCCCCCAAGATTCACTTTTCCCCCCATCCCCCCCCCCCCCAGAAAAAGAGGTCTGGCGCCGCCAACTGGTTGTGAGAAGGGGAAACTGTGATATAACGCTATGAAAACCTCAAAAAACGCAATCAGAAAATGCGCAGACCCCAGTAAGGTTAAAAAAAGTAACAATGAAAAAAGAAAGATAGAACGTAGCAGAATTAACAATATTTTATGATAAATGAGCTCTCGGTTAAAAAACCCAACCTTCATCACAGAATCTATACATGTTCTGTATACAATAAAAGAGACGGTATAATGATAATATTAAAATTCACTAAATATATCATCATGCAACACCATAAAAACATATTTATAGTTAAAACAGATTGTAGTTCAATTCCAATCACACCGTAAAATATACAAAAATAAATATCTGTAGTTAATAAAAACCGATGGTAAATTCAATTGCAATCGCACCATCTTTTTTTTACAAATGTCATTGGAAGCTTCGCGATATCAAAGACGTAAGACTAGGTTTGCTTAAACCATTTGAATGCATTTTTATCTATTTTTCCTTGCTGAAAAAAGAAATGCATAGTTTTACACTTCCTTCTGGCAAAAAATGAAAAATATTTTGAACTCTCGGAACTCTGGCAGGCCAAAGATTATTATTTTTTAAAAAAATAACCTTTTTCTTTTTCTGCTTCTGTTATCTGAAAAGCTTTCCCTTTCTTGGCATTAGGATCTTGACCTTATTAGAAATTCATTCATGTACTATTTATTGTTTCTGTCACATAAACATTGAATTCTAATCCAAAAGTAAACCATGCATAGACACCATATTATGATAGCTGCATAACTTGTTATTCACAAAATTATGGTTACGATTTTTGTCAACTTGGCTTGGGCCAATTTGTGATAATTAGGAGTAAAGTGTATCATGTCAGTAATTTGCCATGGACAAACACAAAATCCACATCCCGATCCTTGTCGAGAGCTTCTAAAGCCTTACACGACGTGTAACCGAGTGACACATTTATAGTGAACCGCATAAAGTACAAGAGGAATTGAGTCTAGAGTTTGCTTATAGGTTGGGTAAATATAACTGAGAATAAAAAAAGGAGAGAACATGTTGTGACCAGAAATTCATGTCAAGTTTACGTGTATTAGTTGTAACACTCTTGCTCTTCTATACGCGCGCGTTTGTGCGAGCTGTAACTATTTCAATTTGACATGTTTGACAGGGACTTTTACAACATATTTCGTGATTTGAGTTTGTTGTCCGGTGTTGCCACGTTTAGGATTCGGGTTAGAATTGAGAATAGAATTAGGAGGGGTAACCTGGTAACGTGAAGATTTAGAATTAAACTCGGGGTTATCTATCCAAATGGCATACCACAAACTGGCTGCCTCGTATAGGCAGCCAATTTGTGGTATGCCTCGTTTTATCAACTTGGGACAATTTGTGACAATTAGGAGTACATTTTATCATGTCAGCAATTTGCCATGGACAAATACAAAATCCACATCCCGATCCTTGTCGAGAGTTTCTAAGGCCTTACACGTGTGCAACCTAGTGACACATTTATAGTGAACCGCATAAAGTACAAGAGGAATTGAGTCTAGAGTTTGCTTATAGGTTGGGTAAATATAACTGAGAATAAAAAAAGGAGAGAACACGTTGTGGCCAGAAATGCATGTCAAGTTTACGTGTATTAGTTGTAACACTCATGCTCTTTAAATTTATACGTGCGCGTTCGTGCGAGCTGCAACTATTTCAGTTTGACAGGGACTGTTACAGCGTATTTTCAGGATTTGAGTTTGTTGTCCGGTGTTACCACGTTTAGGATTAGGGTTAGAATTGGGAATAGGGTTAGGGGAAACGTGCAGATTTAGAATTAAACTGGAATTTGGGGTTATCTATCCAAATGGCATACCGCAAATTGGATGCCTCGTATAGTGTTTTGTGCATAATAATATTGATGTTGAAAGAATCAACGCCTTGACACAATTACAAGTGCGGGCTCGAGGTAAAGAATAGGCCCGATGTATTACCTGCATGTCGTAAGAGGCGACTAAAAGGGACTACCCGTCTAATGTTCCGACACGAAGTGGTTGTAAAACTTATACTTCCTACGTGTGAGAGTGGGGTAATTTCAATCAACAATGTCCTATATTTGAAAGCATTTTTTACATTTTTTTAAACACGTAAGTTTTTAACAACAAAAATAAGGCCATATAAAACCTGTAATAGATTTGCCAAAATATTTGTTCAAAAAAAGAATTTGTTTTATTAACTACATGTATTACATTGTATTTTGGCTATTTCATAAAGATTAAGAGTAGTGTGCAGGTTATGATAATGTTAAAAGAAGTGTATTTGTTTGTATGAATATATATTTTATTATCCAAATCATGACATGCATGTCTGAAAATATGAGCTACATGATATAAAATTGAAAAGAAATTGTTTGTATAAATTATAGTGACTGTCGTTTTTAATCATTGTTCATAAATTTGTAATTAGAATAAAAACAATTCATTGTAATGTATTTTATGTTTATATATCATATGAAATAGTTAATTTTGTAAGTAACGAAATTCTAATACTGTACCTTACTTTTCCAAGTGAGTGACCAGTGTGCCCTGAATATTAGCTCATTGCTGAGCATTATGAGGATGACCATAGACATGGACCAACTGTGCTAAGCGCACACTTCCGTTATACGACATGCATGTCACGTTCAAAAGCAAAGTAATGTCAAGTTCAAAAGCAACGTAATCGAAAAATGGTGCTAAATGCTTTCTTGATTATTTTCTTTCAGTGCCAGTATCAACAGGTTGATTTAATGTCATGGGAGAATATAACTATTAGATCAAGTCTTTATTTCCGAATCCAATAATTACTCCGATTTACGCATTATGATGTTATGTGCTTTGAGACTTTCCGTTCCGGTACTTTCTACACCTTTTAAAAACGTAAATTTTGTGATCCGTCACAAACTTATTATGGCGTCCAATCACCCGAACTTGGAGGTCTATGCAGCCGATTACAGCATTAGTGTTACGGGTATCACAATATTTAACCAAGATGTAGTCGAGATAATACTTCAATTAGCACTGTCAATTAGGGCCAAATCAATTAATTAGCGGACAAGCCGAAGTCATGGCGGCAACGCTGGAAATGTCGATTTAAGAAAACAAATGAGTATAGCAACTTCAAGAATTAGTGAACAGTAAAGACAGTGCTGAAAGCGCGGAGAAGTACGGACATCGAAGAGTTCGACAAAGAACAACTTGCTGAATGACTTACTGAAAAAACTCTCTGCTGAGGTCAAATCTCTAAGCATAATGAAAATTGAAAGGATTCTTGTGCATGATTCACAATGATAAACAATGAATATACAAAAATGTTGCGCTCGGTTGGCCCCTCGCACAAATATTTAAAAACTCTTGCTCGGACCAATAGTCTGATGGGATCATGTCCTGCTATGCTGTTGTTTTTTTGTAGTCTCCAGGGGGAAACCAAGTGTAATTCATAATTAATTATTAAAATCATATAATCGTCTGTGCCCACAAATAAAACTGCAACATTTTCTTGAAAAAGAATAAAATGTCACTCAATTCATTCCCCAATATCAGTGACTCGTGGATACACATAGACTTCAGGAAACCATGGAGCCAAGATAATCAATCACCGGCCCGGTAGGCGGGTTGTAGAAAAAACACTTTCAAATTCCCTTTCATCTGGGAGTGCAGGACATTGTTATATTGGCGCGAAGCTGAAGAGATTTTCAGCTATTACGCTCTCCAATTTAGAATGAGTACTTTCAGGACAATACTTAACCTCATTCCAAGATAATAATATTGATTGAGCTTCTATAGTGCGTGTTCAATTAACTTGGCATATTTTTCATTAGTATTTAGAAAAGAAGCAACATGAACAAACCTCATGAGAGAATGTTGCTGGGTAAGCTTTGACCTAACAACTTTGTGCCGAACAAAATCCGTAACTTTTTGCTTAACTTCAGTTATATTCAATTTACCCGCGTTTTCAGAAGAAAATTAGTTGTCAAACGATATTTAAAAGACAATGGTAGTATGTGGAGAGACGGGGATTGTCACTCAACCAAATCGTGAAGGTGGTAACACCTGCCTATAACAATGGACCTACATACCCGGCCCCTCTGTAATATCTTTAGTCATGGTTAGTGAAGTTATACATATCCATTGGTCTCTGATATGGGAAAAATGGAATGATTTTTATTTAAAAAACAATTTTTTATATATTTTTACGAAATGTTGCAGTTTTATGTGCGGAACAGACAGTTATGTGATCGTAATATTTATTATGAATTACACTGGTTTTCCCTTACCCAGATGGGGGACTACAGAATTTGTTATACAGTTGGTTATTTGGTTCATCGCCCCATGGTCTAAATATCTTTTTGCATCATTGCTCATGCTCAATCCATCCGATCCAATGGGGGGGGGGGTTAGCTTATATTTAAAAAAAAATATTACTTACGTTCTCCGTTGAAAACAGACACTAAGATGTTCAATCTGTTTGTTTGTAAACGAGGATGACAAGGGGCTAGATACAAAAAAATCGGGGAAAAAAAAATCATCGTTCGATAAAAGGTATCTCGTAAAACTTAGTTTTTAGAAAACTCTGTCAAACCGTTAGTTACGAGTTTATGGATTTTTCATTTATACATTCACTTATTTGGCTATAAACATGGTTTTCGAGAAAAAAAAATCTGTTTTGCAGCTCGAACGAAAACTTATTTTTTCCGAAAGAGTGGTAAGGATTTTTTATACACCACGATTTATCAGTTGATAAACGTTATTTTCAATTTGATAAACTCTGTTTATCGAAAGGCATTTTGATTAAAAGATACAGTTTATACTGTGATAAATATAATATTTTAATTATATACTCGGATCTGGAATTAAATTGAACTGATCCCGCGGTAACGTTACCGAATGTTGAATAGATCAGAGGGTGATTCCCAGTCTCTTCACAAAAAATAATCGGCCACGTGTTTAAAAATAGGGGGCTTTTAGTCACTTGCAGGGGCTTTACATAAAATTAATTCTCGTATAAAGTATAAAGGCTTGCAAAACTCAACTTTGACGAATATTGAAGGCAAGCTGTAGGGTGTTTTTTTAAGTTACTTGTCCGGATTTCCATATTCGTTTTGTAGAAAATTTAATGACCAAACTTAAAAATTTCTTTGATTGTCGTATGTACCGCTTTAAAGTGAGCGGTTTATCACAATAGCCCGCATATCATCGTAGACCTTACATTGAAAAATGGGGTCTTGGTAGCATATTTAAGACATTTCTTGATAATAGACATATCTTCAATATATAGCAATTAAAGAAAATAGAAACAATGAAAGCGCAATTGAAGACACGAAGACATGTTCTCCGTCTAGCCTTGTCATCTCGTTATCATATTGTGTGTCTTGCAAAGAGATGTACTATTTGGACATGTCTTACATAAAGACAAGGGCTGGTATTCTGAAAAGAAATCTAACTTTAGATCCAGGTTTAAACCAGAGTTAGTCCTACATGAGTGGACCTTTTTTCCTTCCAACATATTCTAAAAATATGCTGTAATGGGTGAGAAAATTCCTCATGGATGGGCCGGAATGGCCCATCTGTGAGGAATTTTCTATCACATTTAACGTTCACAGTATTTTGAAAGGAAAAAAGGTCCACTCATGTAGGACTAACCCTGGTTTAATCTCAGGTATAAAGTTAGGCTCCTTTCAGAATACCAGCCTTAGACTTAAACTAGTTTAACATGATAAGTTTATTGCCAAGACACAATGAAAGCGCAATTTAAGACACGAAGACGTGTTCTCCATCTAGCCATGTCATCTTGTTATCATATTGTGTGTTTTGCAAAGAGACCTACCATTTGGACATGTCTTACATAAAGACAAAGGCTGGTATTCTGAAAGGAAGTCTAACTTTATATCCAGGTTTAAACCAGAGTTAGACCTACATGAGTGGACCTTTTTTCCTTCCAACATACTCTAAAATATGCTGTAATGGGTGAGAAAATTACTCATGGATGGGCAGGAATTTTCTCACCCATTACATTTAACGTTCAAAGTATTTTGAAAAGGAAAAAGGTCCACTCATGTAGGACTAACCCTGGTTTAATCTCAGGTATAAAGTTAGGCTCCTTTCAGAATACCAGCCTTAGACTTAAACTGTGTAACATGATAAGTTTATTGCCAAGACACAATGAAAGCGCAATTTAAGACACGAAGACGTGTTCTCCATCTAGCCATGTCATCTTGTTATCATATTGTGTGTTTTGCAAAGAGACCTACCATTTGGACATGTCTTACATAAAGACAAAGGCTGGTATTCTGAAAGGAAGTCTAACTTTATATCCAGGTTTAAACCAGAGTTAGACCTACATGAGTGGACCTTTTTTCCTTCCAACATACTCTAAAATATGCTGTAATGGGTGAGAAAATTACTCATGGATGGGCAGGAATTTTCTCACCCATTACATTTAACGTTCAAAGTATTTTGAAAAGGAAAAAGGTCCACTCATGTAGGACTAACCCTGGTGCAATCTCAGGTTAAAGTTAGACTCCCTTTCAGAATACCAGCCGTTGTGCCTAACTAGACTAGACGAAACTAGTTGATAAGTTTATTGCCAAGACACAATTTTACAACGTAACGGGAGTAAAGACAGCAAAAATAGGTTGATGAATTTGAGGCTGATGATCGGTTGGCGCCCTTTTATCGGCTTTCATTTCAAGTAAACTCACGTAGTTAGTAACAGGTACACAAATTATGCTACCAATTATCCACGTTTGAGCTGATAGATTTACGTCCGATGAGTGCGCGAAGCCGCGAACATAGCTCAAATTGAAATATAATTTAATTTTGGAAAGAATGGTGACGTATAAACGAACAGCTACTCTGGCAATATCCTTGCAATGCGCAAGTAAGATAACATCGAGGATTTGTTTTGCTTTGGTTATTCGGGTGTACTTTTTTTAGTTTGGTTGTCATCCTCCAGGACACAAGCTCTCCCTACCCCGATTTATCGTTCAATCTCTATAACAACCAACTTTAAAGGTCCCAGGAAATGCAAATAGAATTGATGTGGTTTGTGTCAAGTTTGCAAGGAGGGGCCAAAAAGCATTCAGTATTTGGGTTGGTGAAGACACATTAGCGAAACTATTGATTTTCAGAGAGTAATAGAAAATTCCAGGTGACTGGTGTGAATCTATTCATGACACTGACTGAAAATCAATAGTTTCACTAATGATGTCACTGGTAGTGTTTTCTTTTTTCTGGCCCTGTTTATTGGAATGGAATTTCCCATAAAGATTTATAATAGGTTTATCATCTCATTTCCTGGGACCTTTAAAATCACTTGCACATAGTAAGACTTTCTGTGTGAAGTTCTTCTTGTCAGATGATCGATTTCTCCGCATTATTGACTCGATACTATTTGTAGAATTAATTGCAATCAAATTCCCCCTCGTTCAGGGCATTAATCGATTTTGATCCAAGTAACTTGAGCTTATGAGAAAACGTTCGCACCATCAGCAAAGACATTGAATTGGCTTGAACTAAATTCCGTTCGGACCGATGAAAAATCAAATATCAACCCGTGTTTAGCACTGGTCGATTCTGTATAAGTTATAACACAAAAGTCAATGGCTTTTGAGATGGCTTCCCAAATGAACGCAGGTCAATTGGGAAGCCATCTCAAAAGACACTGAACTATTAAGACTAGGCTTGTTTGCAATCATTTGAATGTAGTTTTCATACAGTTTCTATTGTCATGATTTTTTTAAATATTAACTCTGGGCGACGCCTGTGTGGCTTAAAATGTTTTATCTTTATATCACCAAACAAAATGTGGTCCTTTTAGCTGCTAAAATAATAATGATAACAATAATAAATAAATAAATAACAGAAATAATATTTTTAAATAATAATAATAATAGCCAAAACCACCAGTGGACTGTGCGATATTAAAACTTAAAGTAGATAGAAAATAATAATGAATAAGTCAGGATTAGTAGAGGTTCGATAGATATCATCTATTCGTGTTAGGTCTGAAAGATGTCCATCGCTTTCCTAGCGGATAGCATAAGAGAGGTATATTTACATATTCGATATTTTATGTTTATATTTGATTTGTAATTTTAACTGCTTAGTTGTCTAGGTAGACAAGGATGAATATTTGTTTATCTTTCCCTGGAGAAGGCCAGCGCGAGCAACTGCTGAAAAAAGAACGTGCGCTTGACCGGACTCGAACCGGCAACATCGCATTGCTAGTACGGCGCTCTCACCAATTAAGCTAGCAAGTCAAGGTTGGTAGAGGAGCCATAGATTTCATCTATAGGTGTTAGGTCCGAAAGGTGTTATTCGCTTCCCTAGCGGATAGTATCAGAACCGTATGTTTACATATTTTATATTTGATTACTGTTAGATATTGTTAATCTATAGATATCCATGCAAAATGAACGTCAATTTTATATCAAAGGCTGACTCAGAGATTTCGAAATATAATTTTTGTGTAGTAATTAAAAATAGTCAACTAGAATTTAAGATAGTCACCTAAAATGCCTACTTCCAAAGTTAGAGATTAATCGAATATTTCGTTTTCATGAATAAAAATTTATGTAGAGTAAAAGAGTGCCATATGATACTGTGTATTACAAAAAATCCGGATCCGGAAATTTATGACAAAGTTGTGTTTTTCTATATAAAGGATTTCGATTTGAGCTTAGTTATTTCACACAGTGATTACTATATGGATAAGTATTATGTATATGCAAAAAAAACACGATTTGTTTGAAATTTAAGGGCACTCTTCTCTGGAAATATCTGATTCAGCCTTTAAGTAAATTCGGCATAATGATATTATACAAACACCGATGCCCAATAGCCTCCGTTATTAACGAAAGTGTGTCAGGACTGTGGCTAAGACATTTTCGTTGCAAATCGACTTTGTTTTTATATTGGCTCAATAGGAGAAGTTTAACAATTCAGGGACAAACTGCAAACACCATCTCTCCCGCCCTCTCCGTCTCTTTCTCTCTCTCTCTCCCTCTCTTTTTCCTCTCACTCTCTCTTTCTCCTCTCTCTTTTTTCGGTCTCTCTCCACCCTCTCTCTCTCTCTCTCTCTCTCTCTGTTTCTCCCCCTCTCTCTATCCCTATGTCTCTCTATTTTTCCTAACTCTCCATTTTTTCTTACTCTCTCTTCATATTTTCCTCTATTTTTTCTATTGTGTTTAACCTTTCTATCTTTCTTTCCCCTCTCTTTTTATACATTTATTAAATACTTCTCCTTATATTATATCATTTCGTATAATATACATAAAGCTCTATATATGCACAGGAAATAAATAACAAATCCTGCGAATCGTGAATTTTGAAATTTACAGAGTGAGTAAAAAGAACCTTGAATGATTTCAATATATGAAATGACTGCTATTTACTACCGATTGTAGAAGGAATAACCAAAATGGGGCAATTTTGTAATGGCATGAATGATTATGACATTTTTTTCAAGGAACTGAAAGACATTTTCACGCATGTTAAACATGTGAAAAATGGTGCGCTATTAGATTTTAATCCTGTCTCTGTGCACAAGTTCTTTCTTCAGCTACCAATTTTCCAATCCCAAAGACAACATTGACAAAAACATATGGTGGATTCTATGAGGAAAAATAACTATAGCTGTAACAAGTATTTCTGATTTGTGTGAACCCTTAACAGATATACAAAGGTAGCATGGTGTTTTCCTTTCGTAGTCCAAAACCACATCATACAAATTAGTACATTGAGTTAAAATCAAGGTCCAGCTTTTAGATCATGTTTGTAATACTGTGTATAAATTAAGCTCCTCCCTTCTTTCAAAGAGAGTAGAAACCCTTGGAAACAGTATACACCAAACGTGTATTTGTACGTGGAATTAAACAATTCTGTTGATAGTAAGAACAAAAGATTTCACGTTTAACTCACAAGTGTATGTTTCACGTATAACTTCCAAAGGTTCATCATGACATAAAAGCTATGTACCGGAAATTCAAACTATTAAAGAAGAGGCAAAACAAAACCTTATTCGAGGGGCGTACACAATCGATATTCATTTGAATAAAATAGTTGCAAAATTTCAAATTTGCACTAGACTGAACAGTCAATTTCCTAAACATTTTGCACGAAAATGATGTCCTGCGATGAATCTTGGCCTAACACTACTTCATACAGTGATGAATCTTGACCAGATATTAGTAATACCGTGTTGAATCTTGACCTGACATTAGTTGACACCTTGATGAATCTTGACCTGACATAAGTTGACACTGTAATGAATCTTGACCTAACAGTAGTTGACACCGTGATGAACCTTGCCATAACGTTAGTTGACACCGTGATAACTCTTGACCTAACATTAGTTGACACCTTTGAAGAATCTTTACCTGACATCAGTTGACACCGTGAGAAATAACAAATATCAATTGGAGAAACTTTCTTTCAATCAGAACCAATCGTTCAAACTGACTAACCTGTCAGGTTTATAGTCAGTTTTATCTCTTGGTTCTGATTGAAAGAAAGTTTCTCCAATGTATTTTCTAGTAACCTGATGAATCTCTTCAATAACAAATATCAAGTTTCAAAAGTTATGAATGGTGAATGAAAGTAAAGACTAAATGAGGATGGGTTTAAGATTACCATTGACGCCTTCATTAAAGCAACCGTGTAACGATATTTCTATTCCTAGGATGCCGTGCCAAAATTGTGATCTTTATTAAGTGGTCCACGTATCTATACATTGATTGAGTGCCGGAAGGCAAAAAACAATCCGAACAAATCCTGAGAATCGATAAGAAAGGAATTCTCTACGGTCCGACCTTTAAGTATTATTACGAATGAAAAAAAACCCAAAATGACGTGATAATACTCTCTCTGTTGCTTTTAGAATTCCC
The DNA here is from genome assembly GCA_023653785.1 of Ophioderma brevispina. Taxonomy (NCBI): domain Eukaryota; kingdom Metazoa; phylum Echinodermata; class Ophiuroidea; order Amphilepidida; family Ophiodermatidae; genus Ophioderma; species Ophioderma brevispina. Next base: position 38,449 of record JAMKCH010008610.1, read on the forward strand.
TGGTGAATACACTCGGGAAAAATAGATAGGTAAATGTCCGATGTAATACCGATTTATAGTAAGAATGGTCGTTAAGTGTGAGTCCGGTCAGACCTCGGAGAAATTGAAAATCAAAACATAATATTTATGAAGCACTCTATGAAATGTGAAATGTTTCACCAAATATTTGTAGATTGTAGAGAACAAAACATTAGTGGTAACGATTTAGCTTATTCGAGGTAGAAAAATGCAAATAGTTCTACGTAGACTTTGTGACTCTGTGGTTTGATTAAGCTTCGTTTAGTTTATTTCTGGTTTGCTTTTTTTTGTGACTTTAGTTTTGATTATTTTTGTTTATTTACATTTCATTGAGTTTTGGTATTTTAGTTTTGATACATTATTTTTACATGCTGTATATTGAAGATGTGAGTAACTTATCCACCTTTTGTCTATTTTGACCGCACATGTTTAAAAAAGGAGTTTAATACACGTAGTTCAGGAACACGTAATTTTTGTAAAATAAATCGTCGCTGAAGTCACCGATGGGATATCGTATCTTTCACGTCCTAATATCCTGACATACTATACCGCTGCATTCTAATGAATTTAGTTAGGTGACCTTTAAGGATTCAATCTCTGAGCTCTTTTGAGCTAAAATGCTCCATCTAAGCTTACCTAAATCTCGGTCATTTTGCAGGAGAAACGCAAGTGCCGTCCTACTCGCTCGGTAAATGTATTTATATTACTTTCATCATTACGCTAATTGCATGCATTGCATACTTGTCGCTATTCTATCGGGTTCGTTGCCTTCTGAGGAAAGATTACATACAAAAAATATATAAATGGATTCGTTAGATAATTAGATTTTAAAATTGGGTAGGGAATTTATTTTGGAAGTACTAAATAAAACCGATGTTCCTTTCAAGGCCTTTTGAGTATGATTCCAATGCCACAGTCACATGTTTTGCGTTTTTTCTGGCGTCCTCGTCTAATGAACTTGTTATCGTATTTTTTAATGTTGTTAATGAATAGGAATGAACTTATACTTTTTAAAGCAATTTAAATGAGAATTTTTTTTCACAACAGTGCTGCTATTAGGTTCGGTTTTCTCTCAACAAAACCAATGACCCTGAAAGAGGCGAATAGTTTGTTAAATAACACTCCATTTAATGGTAAACGTTAATATAGAAGTCTTAAGTATACAAAAGAGGTATTACATTTGATTCCGTCGTGCGCTAAATGATGTTGTGTAGTAGCTTGACGGAATAAATGACAATACCTCATTTGCATACCTGGGACTTCCATATGAGAAGTCTACCCATTTAATTGCAGTTCGATGGTGTACCTGCAAATGGCGAACCGTGCAAAGAGTGAATACAATGAAACACGGTTAAATCGCCTTGAACCGTCGTCGGTCAACCGGCGGTTAAGTATTGAAGCCGCTTTAACTGCTGTAATGGCGTTACCGCGTAAGATGGCCTTACGGAATAAAGCTCATGCACACTTAGTGAGCTTTATTCCGTTAGACTACCTATTATAGAACACTACCCCTTACCAGCAAAGCAATATTAGCACATTTTTTGAAGAGCGCCCTCAATTTTTCAAAAATTTAGAGATTCTTACACGGTTGCATTGGTAACGGGCTAGTAAACTATACCTGTGAATGATTAAGCTCGAAAATGTCTATGTGTCACAAACGAAAGAATTTTGTAATTAGAATAATTAATATCGGGATCCCGATAATAATTCAAACGGCTGCTGGAAGCGACCTTCCAATGTGAAATAGCCGGGAAATAGCGCCATGTACATATTATTTTTTTTTTTCGCTCATCCGTTGGTTGTTTTATGGTTCAGGCAAGTCAAGTTAGAGGTTATTTTATGAGGTGGCACCATTTCATCATGGACGGACAGAAAACGTTAGAATTTCCAGCTCCGCCGTTAAGTCCAATCTGGGATCCAATTTTAATTACAAAATCCACTTATTTTATGGTTAATACGGCATTTAGCCTTCTCGTTTGCGGGTATAGTTTCGTAGACAATTACCAAAACTAAAAATCTGCAAAAATATTAAATTTTGAAAATTGGGGGTCATCTTCAAAAAGTGCTAATATGCTTTAAAGAGATCACGTGGTCGTTGAAAAGCTTAATCGGCGTTTAAATAATCTCATTTTGACTATAGGTGCAAAATGTACACTGTAACCCAAAATCGATGTAGACTTTATTCTCTATATCTCTCCTGAAAATCAGCCAAAATAACCTAATTGTTAGTCACAACTTGATTCCACAGAATATGTTTGTTCATTAAGGAATACGCTCAGACTAGCATAAACTAATAAAATGGTTCGTTTTGTTACAGCCCCCAAGAATTAGCAATTTTACTTTGGAGTAAGATTAAGTCCAAATAGCACATAAAATATGTGTAAATTAATCTAAAAATGTCAATCAAAATATACCGGGTTTGTGGCATAACTGGTGTGTGTAAAGCAAATAGAATGAAACCGAAAGATCGCAGAAGAGTCAGAAAACGCGGGAAAACTTCTGGAATGTACCTGGACCTTAGTGATTTCATAGAATGTGCTTCACTGAAATTCTCTGAATCATTAGATGGCGCCCTACTGGATCTACAGGCACAGTGCTGGAGGGGTGAAGGCTATGAACATTCTAATATGGGAAATTGGAGCTGAATCCAGAATTATGATGTAAGGGACTATATTAGTACATCCTCATATAGAGAGGGATGGATCCTATGAGAATGTTTGAGAGGAGATATAAGCCCTGGTGAAAGAAAGATGGGAGCGTATTACAAAATCTTACTCCAAGTTATTAAGGAGTGGTTTCTTAATCTTGCTCCAATGTTATTAGCAGAGTTTCCAATTTGACAGTGACAGTAATCACAGGCTAGTACTAATCTTCCGTAGTGGACATTGTCATAGTTGTCAAGCTCAGCAGTTTCTTCCGATTGTGTAGCCGGGTTCGGTTTCCGGATTTCGTGGCCTCTGAGTTACCCAAGGATAAACAAGCTACGCACTTTTGGACTTTATATTTAGTCGACCTACGAGCATCGGGAGTCATTAGGAGCTGGTATTTCTTCAGTAAGGACAAGTCGTCCGTGGAAACGTCCCACTATTGGAAAGTGAAGTTTTGCTATGGAATATTCGCCAGGACCTTTGCAAGTCGGCTCTTAGCGTAACTCTTTGCTGCAGCCCCGTTCGCGGCACACACCAGGTCGTAATCTAGAGATTATTAAACAATTAAGTGCCCAAGGGGGGGGGGGTCCATCGTACCCAACATTTTTTTTTTGCGATTTTCGTTTACGCAATCAAAATTTTCAAGGAGTTTTTTTGCTAATTGTCTGATTTATGAATACGCTTCTCCCGATACCAAAAAATTAATCCGCCAACGGCTTAATTAGAATAATTAGGTTGGGTCCCTTAGGACACCCCCCCCCCCTTGGGCACTAACGGAAGTGAAAAATCAAGATATTTTACGATTAACAATTAAAGTAATTAAATCTTGGATTTATGTGCTTGATATATACCTAGGAGGTAATAATTATATTAATCATACTTAAATCAATAAACCTTTTATTGCTGATGATCATTCTAATTTTGTCATGCCGTGCCTCTTTAACTGTGTAAGTCTATGGGAAAAAATAAGGCGATTGAAGTTTTGAGAAAAAGACAAGATGGTATAAATTGGCTATTTTGCAATGATTATTTTAATTGGTTATTCTAGAGTAGATATAAGAATTATTTTGCGTTCAAAAACTTATATTGGAGTTTGCTGGGATGGAAATGTTCGACCCACTCTGTTCGAAGAGTGACAATTTCAAATGGTGTAGTCATAGTCAAAGGTCGTTCTTCTGGGGTTTTTGGTTAGGATTTTCATTGTTAATTGTGGGGATGTTGTTCTTACGTGACCCCATTTATTTGTGTAGTGTCATGATCAAACTCCCACGGGAAAGTTGTTATATGGGTGGGTCCTAGGCAACCCCCCCCCCCATTGGGAACTAACGGAAGTTTTTTTAGCTTGGGCACTACGTGTTATTGGTAACAAATTATTATAGCTTAATCTTGGATTTTTTTATTGATACATAATTGATGTTTGATTGAGATTGATTTAACACACACAATTAAAAATAAATAATGTGTTTAAAATTTGTAATCAAGCTCCCAGTGTATTGTCTAGTTAATTCAGGAGTTGGAATCCGTAGTTTTGAGGTGGTTTTGCCTTGGTAAGGTGACCGTAACAGTTTAATCTCGAGCAGAGCATACTCTGTTAGAATTATGGAAGTAATTTTTAAAGAATAATAAAGTTAATATGTAAAACTTTTTTCAACGAATAAAAACATCATTGTGTTTAATTAAAGTGTAGAAAGTGACGTTGTTTGTTCTTCCAACAATAAAAATTAAAACTCGCATGTTCGGTTTTAGGTTACTAATGGGTTGATATGTATTTAAAAATCAATAGCTTGAAAAGATCAAAAATAAATCAATAAACTTGAAAAGTCAAAATGAAATTGAAGATTTTTTCTGTGGTTTATCTTAATGTAACAAAAACTACAATTTCTTTTTCTTGCTGTTCAATGGTTAATTATATACAGGATAGTTGAGGCAATTCTGTTCACGTATACCATTATCATGTTTTGATAATTTTCCCGTTAACCATTAAATTGCAAGACAAAAAATGTAAATGTGTCGCAGGGTGCCACAATCTAATGAGATATGCTATGCTATCGGCAAACGGTGGTACGATCTCAACTGACGTTGTGTTTGAAAGATATTGAGGATGTGAATACATCCTCAAGATATTTTCAAATGACTTCAATATTTGAATCCGGTGCAGGGGAGTATATATTGAACCTATATGTGGTCCTAATAGTAATTGTAACTTATCTTTTCATAATAATTTTCTAATATTTGAAAACATTTTCAAAAGTGTGGGTTTCGAAACAATTCTTTACAAAATCGGGGAAATATATTTCAGTACTTGTTCAGTATAGTAAATAAATAAAATAAATGTCAAACATTTATAGAGCGCCTTTCACAAAGTATCACAACATTTATTACCGCTGCACTAGAATATGTCGCTGCCATAAAATGCCCATACTCCTACCTTTGGGTGGCGCCATGGACTAATTCATCACAGATCCCCATTTGCCACCTGGGTGGAGTGCTCACCATCAAACCCAAGCGATCTAGACGTCACCAAGTCAATATCTCACAGACCTTGACTACGCTAACAGTGATCTGATATGTGGTGCACAATATTCTACTAAATCACTTAGAAGCTGCAGACAAGGCGGGCCTAATCTAAATGCCAAGCAAAGACTAAAGATATTGATGTCAATGAGGAAGATGATCATCACATCTGCCAAAACAAATGGTAGCCAACTCAAAGAGGTCAAGGACTTCAAATATATAGGGTCCTATGTTGCCGACAGCAAGAACGACTTCTGTCACGAACTGACAAGCTTGGAATGCCTGCAATAAAACTACACCACTTATGGGCAATTGGTATCTCCAATTCAACCAAAGACTGAAATTCTTTAGCGCATGTGTAGAGAGATCCTGTTATATGGAGCTGAGGGATCTGAGACCATGAAGAAAGAGCTACAGGACAGACTGGATGGCACCTACACCAAGCTTCTTATGCGAGTACAAAAAATATCCTGCGTGAGCACAAGACCAGAGCACAGATATATGGAGATATCCCTCCAATTTCATCTTCTGTTTGCCAAACGCGTGCACGATTTGCCGGTCACTGTCATCGTGCGATTGATCAAGTAGTCTCAGACGTCACATGTTGGAAGTTACCATGCCAAAACAGGGTCGTCGCCCCTTTCACACATTGATGTTGATGATCGAAGGACATCCGCAGGATCATCTGACATCCACAGCTTAATGACAGGCAGGGACATTTGGCGTACATGGTGAACAGCATCTCGGTGCGGCCGTTGATGATAGGAGTGAAGTAAGTCAAGCGAGGTAAAATGCTTGCCCAGGTGCACAACAACATTGACCAGGCGGGACTCGACCACGCCATTTGGGTCATGACTCGGTCGTTCATCCACTGGACAACACAATGGCATCACAGTCTTAATTCACCTTCCATCTTGCATGATTTGGCCAGTATGTCAGCCCTTTGAATATCATATTGATCTGAAAGCAATGTGCTTATGCCAGGTGGAAGGAGGATTAAGACTGGGATGCTATTCTACCGAACTATCCCTAGGGTAGATTTGCCGATATTAGGAAATGGATGGATAAGATGTTTATTTTACTTTGCCTATATTTTTTTTAATTTCTGAATTGCTTTAAGGTAATGTAATACACAGTAAAGACATTTCCCTTCATTGTATATTACACGTTAAATACAAAGACCAAGGTGGACAAATAGTTTGCGAACAAGTCAGCAAGTGTTTGACGGGACTCTCTTGTATATTTACTTTTGTGTGTAAGAACATATTTACACACATAGTTCAGTATAAGAATCAAATGACAATCGTTTCTTCAAAGTAACTTTGAAATATTAAATGGATTACCCCAAACGACAGCATGTCACTGACTATTTTGAACCTTAACTCAAAATGAACATAAATTTGAAGTGCACTTTTCTGTTTGGTTGCTTTTCATTTTTTTGAAGGCATTTAGCTATTGTTTTTGGTTTTTACTTTATTTTGTGTTTGTTTCGTGTTTTTTCGGCTTTCTTTTTTTAATTTAAAATGCATAGATTTTGTTTGCGTTTGCAGTATACATTACAATCGACGTATGGATGTATATCGTAAAGAACATTCCACATGTGTTATTATTAATAATGAGTTGGCTGGTAATTAAATAACGTTGCAAAATTGCTTTGGCGGATTAAACAGCTGAATTGGATGGTTTTATTTGAATTTATTATACAAACCGAGTTTCATGCCAGAAGGCAATCGATGGTCGCATGGATTGTAAGGAATTACATTCCATGGTGTCGCATGAGAAACATTCCATGGTGTCGTATGAGAAACCAAACCTACCAAAAATAACATGGCAGTACACAGATATATCACATGGCAGCTATTGCACTTATGACGTTCTTGCACTCATATGGTTATGGATATTATATCCGCCTGTGCCAATTCCATATCTGCTTCATAAATAACGTAATTTGGGTTTACTACACTTGATACATTCAATGGTGACATGTTGTCTCTCTCTCTTCAGATCACAACACCAACCACGTCTTTTCGTAGACATAGCCTGTGTCAAATTTCAAAAGTATGATATCTTTTTCATTATATTGCATTTTATGTTGGCGCAACGTTTGATTCTGAGAAAACAGTAATTGCGTGTTTTATTTTTCCCTACTGCTCTTACGTGTTAAATGGAGCAAATACCATCATTTGTAGACTAATATTATACAATCCTATATTCTTTACGGAATTATATATATTAATTATATTTGCCCTACAAATCATCCAAGCATGCGAAGAATACAATACATGCACCTGGTTTACTTGAACATTCCGATATTTCTACAGGTGATTCTTTTGTATTCTCTGCATGCCTGCTTTGTTCTGGAAGACAGACCTGGCCACGTTTACCTATTGTCCTCCTGAAAACGCCTAATATAGCAGAGCAAATTCGTGACAAATTGTGGGACTATTGTGATAGATCTCTGAAATTCGACACAGAGTTAGGACACGTCCAAAGAAAGATTTTTCTCTCTAGTGGCTCTTGAAATTGATCTTCAGGCAACATAGTTGCACAGACTTAAAAAAAGTGAAGCAAGGTGTTTATCCTAGTAAGACATTGGAAATAAGAAATAGTATTCACCATCTACTGTTTAGTTATCGTGTTATGTGGCCAAATAGGTCAGAATGAACATGGCCAGTGGCCTTTTTATTCTCTACCTCGGAAGTCAAAACTATTCTTTATTTTGATCCTTTTGCCAATATGATATTTCTTACCAAAGTGGGAACAACTTTATTTATTTTCAGCATTTCACCCCAGAACTCCAAAACCAAAGGTCGTACATAAACAAAATAAAGGTATTTTGAATCCTTATAACCAGACAAATAATTTGATATAATTTTCAACAAAATGGGGAATTTTTAAACATTTACCGCCTTTATGTAACCTTCCATTGTCACTCCCATCACCATGAAACATTAGAAATCAGCGATGCCCCTATAACCAAAATCTTCCTTTGGATGTGCCCTAAATCTGTGCCAAATTTTAGAGATTTGTCATCGAACGCACAATTTTTGCACAGATCCGATGTGCTAATAAGGGGTTAAAGTAACCAAAAACTTAGACTTGCTTAGGCCTTCTCTGGTCCTTTGAATCGTTCTTGCTAATGTTAATTTTCATTGTTTTAAAGAAGATTCTAAGTGATATTATGTATTCAACTCCTAATAGGTGTATTTCAAGATTGAAGCATCTTTCTTTTCTTATTGCTTTTTTAACATACCCATTTCCAAAATTTCAGATGATTCTGGTCGTGTGTTTTTGTAGCATGCTGTTCTGTAGGCCACTGTGTTGTAATTTCAGTTTGCTTTAATACAGAAAATACAAATTCCCAATATCTTGGCAGGGACAATCGACACTGCATGCATACATGCTTGGCCATCGGTCCAGATGATATAAAAATCTCGACTTTTTTAGGTAAGTCGGGTCGTGGCGGGGATTTACGAAATGCCCCTTTAATACGCTGTAAATATGTTGAACACGCAAAGCCTGAAATTTGATATAATCTAAAGGTTTTTAGCGTTGTAAGTTAATGCCTTCTTGCATAAACAGATCATGGATATTTCTTATATACTTATATTTCTTATATACTTCTTAGTGAAAGCACGTTTAGTAGTTCACTCGATGCATTACCTGGCCCAATTTCATGTATACGATATTTTCCTTCTAAAGCAAGGCCCCGAATTCGAAAGATGACCTTGCCTGAAGACATAACCTAAGAAGCGTGAAGAAGCTAACTCTGCTGCAAGACATGTCTGTCAGCTAGTCATGCCTTTAACAGAGGACTCTAAACTGCGACATGTCCCATTTGAGATCTTGCGTCCACTATGCCTACCACTTGACTTGCTAGAGGGCGCGAATCTTTAATGGAATTCGTCTCAAACTGGCCTCGATAGGCATGTCTTCTTTATTATGTAAGGGACAAATTCAATACTCAACTGGCGGGCGTTTTCCGGTTCTGCCCGGTTCCGCGCAGTTCAATGATTTCATTGAGTTTGCTGAATTACTTAATCGGATTAAAGGATTCAGAGGGTTGAGCGGATTAAATGAACCGCCTAGAACCGGGAAGAACCGGAAAACGCCCGCCGGTTGAGTATTGATTTGGTCCCTAATTCATTATTGAAAACATGTCTGTATCCTAGACACGTTCTTATTGTGCCCATCATATGCATGGCATATTCTCTATGAAAATACTCGTTTAGGGTAGCAAAATCACATAGAAACACTTGCTTATGTAGCATTTTAAACAATCACGCAAATTACTCGTTTAAGGTGACAAAATCAAGCCATAGTGGTAGGATACTTTTTTGGAGGTTAACATGATGTAATGAGCATGATATCCACTTTGGAATATACAAGTCCCCCTCCCCCGGCTCTGAATACACGATTTGGCTTCGTGTATCTATACGCTTACAACATCAAAGCGGGAATATAAGCTAATAAAAGAGGATTCGACTTAACATATTCCTCTGCACAATTCGCCTGAATAGTTTCTGTCTTATGAACGTAGAGAAAATTACCCTCTCGTGAACTCTGCTGGGAAGAACTTCCAGTAGCGTAGAGAAATGCAACCTATTTATAGCTTATAGAGTAGTAGACATCGAATTGTTTTCAGATTTTTCACTGTTTGGTTACTAATAAAATTTTGAAACACGGTGGACTGAGCACGTACACACTTCTTCCAATACAATTTACAAATGAAGAGCGCCGCTCATTACTCTCATTACTGAATGGTGACGTCATATTTGTGATACAGCTTGGGGAGATTTTGGAAATTCTGCAATATGTGTTCATGACGTTCGAGAGACTTTTTTAGACCTCAGATGGTCAATTCAAAATTATATGCGCAATGATAATGGGAAAATCCGGTATGGTCTCGGCTATCGGAAGCTGAAAACAGATTTAAATAAGACTTTCCGTTGTTGAGTGTTGGTATTGTTTTTATGTTAGTAAAGTTGCGCCATAAGTCAATCCTGGAAATTGAGGGTTGAAAAGTACTCCTAAATAATCGTAGATTATGCGCGATATAATGTGACTAGTGAGATGTACTATCTGTGTCCGGTATTACTTAGATCATTCCTGAACCCACAGTGTCATCATTGCAAGGTGACATTTAGTTTTAATAAGGTGACAATGCAAATATGAATGGCTATTTTCCGGCAGTGGAACCAAGTTTGAACTGGGAAATGCAATAGGAGTATTGATTGCTGTCATAATTATATGCACGGGACCGTGTTTGTGGGCGCGGTCAAGCATGGTTTGCATGACACGTACAATGTACACACAGATTACTGCATTCGATTGTGTGTATACTTAGATCAGTCACCCGAATGTACTACACTTGCGCGAATTGCCATCGGTGACCAGCGTCGGTGACTTGACACTAGAATCTTCTATACAGGCATCAATGGAGAGCTTTGTTTGTGCTGAGCAACCTAGCATCATCACTCAAGTATATACAGGGCGTATCAAGAAGAAGTAAACAGTTTTGAAAGTATCATAAATATAGAATGTATGTAGTATTTGGTCAGTTTTATTTGAGTTTCATGTACATTGCTATCTTTTCAATCCACAGTCTCAAAATCAGTCATGCACGACAATCAATAACGATTTTCTGACTGTTTTTTGTAACCCGAGCACAAATGTGGTTGTGCAAAACAATCATGGGTTCGAATCATGGGTATTGTTGGGCAGCCTAGTGAAATAAATCCAGGTCACTTACATTGGGGTTGGGGTTCAAACCCTGTGCATTTAAGCTACACCAAATGAAACAAACCTTGAGTTTTGGACACACAGCACTCTTATTCCAACATCACAGCCCGTTTTAGCAAACCAAAATAACACAATTGGTATGGCACCACAATTTACTCCGCAACAAAGGGCATTCCTAGTGTCTGAATATCATCGCACCCAAAATGTTCCAGAGGTGTTACGGAGATTTCGCCAGGAGTACCCTAATGCACGCCAATCTTCTCGTGGTGCAATTTACAGGAACGTTCGGAAATACCAAAGAACTGTTAAGCAGAAATCTCAACAGCGAGAGATCTGGCCGACCCCGCACTGGCAGATCTGCTGAAAGCATTTAGGCTGTTGAAGATCTCCTTCAGGAAGAGCAAGCAGTGGGTCAAAGAGTTTCCTGTCCTCGAAATGGCCTGGGAATTCCATCTGCAACTTTCAACGGAATAACCCGCTCAGACTTACGTTTTCATCCGTATCAAATGATTCGTCGTCTTAACTTTGCGCAACAGCATTTGCCTTTTGTTTGCGGAAATAGCCATATTTGTTTCATCGATTGTCACAATCCAATAATTTTGCACTCACTGAAAGTAAAGCTATTTGGATACTAATTGCTGTAATCAAATATGCCAAATACGTCATACATTTTCAATTTTTTAGGATTGTTTACTTCTTTTTGATACGCCCTGTAGAATAGATATAACAATTTGTTAGTATTCTATGCATAGGATCTTTCCTTTCGTTTGCATAACTTGTATTGAATCGCATAAGTTTCATATAATGAAATATTATTGGAATCTATAAATAAGCCATTGAGTACACTGGTAATTTTAATTCATGTACATTACATAAACGATGTATTCAAAGTACATCACAAGCGCTTCACCTTCATACCTACTGCTTTCTACATGCATCAAACTTTCCTCAACAAACCCTGGCGTTCGTGTGACTGCGTTTCGTACAACCGGCAAATTATCGCTAGCTAGCATATATTTAGGGCACATGACGATCAAGACAAACCTTTTTCTCACTATCAGGACTATTGGATTTGGAGGAATAACATTCTTTGTAAAACACCACTTAATCATCAATTCTAATGTGTAGTCAGGACACTCCTGGTAAAATTTGCTATCAATGTGGGATTAGATTTTTTTTTCTGTTTATGTTGAAATGCGTTTTTGTCATGGTGTATACATACACAATAAATGCTTACTACGTGAAAAAAAAGTTTGCACTAATTCAAAGAGAAACCTGGGATTAGGAATTATGTGATTCTATTTAACTTCAAAATATCATTCTCAATTAATTTTCCCACCCCCCCAGATCTCAGTTACTCCAGCGGTATATTTTCAAAACAATCAGTAATGTTTAGATTCGAAAGAGACGATTGGTACTATACCAAATGTAAGATACGAATCACCACGATTCGAACTACTGTGGATACACCTCCGGTTATCTAGATTCATATCTAAAACACAGGACTTTTTTCCATTCATTGTAGAAATTGCAGTAGTTAATAGACAATGTTATTCGCATTATAAGCTTTATCTATGGTATCATGACATTAGTAAATCTTGTTTGTAATCATCACAAAAAGGTCTTCGCCCCAAACGACATGTAAATGAACTAATAAAAAGAGGGACTCCTATCCATGAATTTTATTTGTTTTCTGTTTTTTACATCATAAAAAAAATTGGATCAAACTGAAAATTTAGATACAAATAAGTGTCAGTTCGATATAGTGTTAGTAACTGGAGAATTAATTTGATTTCGCCACGGCTTATTTTCCACCGCATACATGAACATATCATAAATTGAAACAAATGCAATAATCTATATATGAACTTAGTTTGATTTGAAACATTGGAGGACATTTGGCTGGAGTTTGTAAATAGTGCGACCGATATATTAATGGACAAAATAAATGTTTTTTTTTTTCCACAATCTGACGACCGTGTATATACAGCCTGTCTCAAAAGGTACAAATCAGAAAAAAATGGTGAATATGAAATTTCAGAATAATCATTCTTACTTGGCAAATATTAAAGAACAAGACCGGCTTCCAATGTTTGTTCTGTTTCATCTTATTGCATTTGTCAAGCCAGAATCAATTTAGGGCGATACACCAAAGTCGAGTTTGTGCCACTTTTATGCATGGGCAGAGTTATTTCGCGCAGTTATGACATGCTGTCTTGAAGCTCACAAAAGATTGCAACTTGACAAAGGAAACAAAACACAGATTAAACTAAACAAAGGAAGTCTAGTTTTATCGACATAAGTTTTAATAGTCAACATAATCAGTTCAATGATAAATGTCTTTTCATAAATAATAAACAATATACAAATATTTATTGCACGTCAATGAAATGGAGCTTTGAACAGTTGAATTTATTACAAAATTGGTATCTGTTAAAATCATGCCAGAAGGAATGTAATTGCAACCAAAATAAACACTCAAAATCCAAAGAAATGGTTTAAAAATATTGCATTTACGCATTTATGCATTTACTTACTGTTGAAGTCAATAAAAATTTGAATTTGGAAGCAAAGTATCAAGGTTTTAGTAGGAATTTGTGTTTCATGATACTTCAAAACCATAAAAACTCTCTCCTCCAGGTTGCTGTACCCTCATGGTTCTCTTCCAACAAACAACATTATGTCGAATGTTATTCACTTTATCAGAACTTACTGATCATAACTTTCAACATTACGTAACTGTTTTCGTATATTTTAGAGTTTCTTTATGAAGTTCATCGCTTTTTAAAGAATTTCACATCTGTTCAAACGTGAATAACTTATGCTTAACTAATTCTTTCACCGTTTTTCGCAGAAAGTGGCACAAACTCGATTTTTGTGTTCCGCAGTAAACTGGAGTTATCTCCCGATTGAAACAAGCAAATGAGATGAAACAAAAAATCCTGGAAAGCCTGGTCTTTTCTCTTTAATGTGATTACAAAACGACTTACTTATGATGAGATATAATATTGAAAAAAATCGGTTTCTGATTGTACCATTTTTTGAGACAGGCTGTATTAACATTTTCGATGAGTTTGCAAGTGTAATGTAAATGTCATTCAATAGTTTATAATGCGATTTCTACTCGTAAAATATATTTCAAGTTGTCACACAGTCAGTTGCCATGATTGGCATCTCTCATCTGACGAAAATCTGAGACTGTTGTCCGCCCCATTCATGCCATTTCACCTAATTGCAAAGTTGTCAATAGCACTTTCTGAAAGATCAACAGGTCAGAGCATGCGCCCATCAAAAATTTGGGACTGATCAAGTTTTCATTCGCTAGATGTCGAAAGCTCAAATTCCATTTTCATTTTTATCTGATAGCTGCGTTAATATAAAATTGCCAAAGCCTGGCTTTGCTATATTTAGAGTCAATACATCATAGGGGGAATCGCTCTTTCACTTGTGAGAAGGTTGCAGCTGCAGTAGTGTGTTCAAAGTACAATGGAACTTTTGAACTCAGAAGCAAAGCCTCAATTGTGCAGGATGAACATGTATGTAATTAAAGGAGTCAAAATCATACCTCATAATTACTTCACTTACAAACTCTTTTATATGTTTGGTATTATTTAATTAAGTTAGACGAAAGGACAACAAATATCAACAGAGCTGCTAAAACGTTCTAGAAAAAAAAAATAAAACCCCGACAGTGCATTATCCACGGAACTTTTAATAACATCATGCACAATGTGTTAGAAGTTCTAGTGGAAAGTTGTGTCACATGTTTATGGAATGGGAGGTTTTGAAATTACGAGATGTAGCAATTAAGAGGTTTCTATTCTAAAGATCAACTTTTTTTTCAATTGGGAGTGTTGTTTATTTGTTTGTTTGTTTGTTTGTTTGTTGAAGAGTAAATCACCATCTAGCTATAACAGATTGTTTTGCTTGATTTTATATATAGCCTTTTATTTCATCAAACTTGCTTGTCATCTTATATTGAACGGGCAACCTTGGAACGCGAGTGCCAAATCGAAGCTCCTGACTTTGTACTATGGGCAAAACAATAATCTCAATTCTCTTGGCGCTGTTCATTGTCTCCCTTTCCCCATAGTGTTTAGAAATAATCCCCCTATTTTCAGAATTGTTTATGATACCCAAATCACACAACTTCACTATGTGTCAATTCGTACACGCGAGGGTTACCGAACTGAGTCCTTAGTAGAGGAGCATAACCGTAGCTCGATGTGTTGGATATCGAGCGATTGAAACCCGTGGGCATAAGCCCATACCAAAGCAGACAACTCGCTGTAACGTTGACATTGAATTTCCCCATAAATCCGATTTCTCGTTCAACGGCCCTTGTATTCTATCACCTCTGCCATTCAGCTCATAAATCTTATATTAAAGTCCGCAGAGGGAATCTACTCCAACCTAATATAAATGAAGAAAGCGTGAGGGGTGAGGTGAGAGTAGGAATACGCCTTGAAGGCGATCAGATTCCAAGCCATAACAGGTATTAGGAGGGAGAAAACAAGAAGATTCAAGCCTTGATAAAATCTGGGCTATTCTGTATAGGAGTAGATGATTGAAACTTAACTGGTCATGTGACGTACGATTACAGGCAGGTGACATGCCGACATCACGCCCACGTGCTACGTTTATCCACGCCTCTGAACCATCCCTCCATTCACCCCCCCCCCCGCACTCATCGTTCGTGCACTGAGTTCTGGTGTGGCAAGAGATGGTCCCCCTGACTCATAGTCCACCTGCAACGGTGAAAATAGGGCACTCGATTTAGTCGACACTTCGCGTCACGCTTTGTTCCGTTGTCGTTTATGGAGCCCGGTCTATGGCTCCAGGGGGACTATAATGTATATCTTCTTTTAAAAATTGGTTATTCGTGTGATCAGTCGCAGTATTTGTTGTGACGCCTCGCTTGATTAAAAGCAATTTATTTCTACTGATTAGCTAATCTAATTCGAACAATTATACACTTATTCATATGTTAAAGAAATATTCTGTCGCGTTGTCTTTTAACCAATCATCTTTTTTAATAATTGCTGGGCCATTTGTTTTCAAATTTTCCAACATAAACAAAATAATACTGATCGTTATTTAGAAAATTAACATAGGACTTAATAGACCGGTCGATGTAATTGTTTTAGAGTGGAAAAACGTAATTCTAGGGTTGGGAGAAAATATCGCAATTAAAGATTTTCGAGAGACATCCTAAAATGTCTTCTCCTTGAAATAAGACTCTAAACTCGTTAACACTGTAGATTACTCCGACCAAATTTGCCTGAGGGGGATTGGTTTCATAAAGATACACAAATATGTCATCAGCTTCTTCAACTTAAAAAAATCAGGGTTTGCAGTCATATCAACTAGGCAGTATTGCTGGAGTCTGTCAGGCGGGTGGTTTACAAATTGGTACAATGGATTCGATTTGCTGTAACTTGCTTATGCATAATACATAACGAACTAAAAGGACAACAAATACAGCGCAGTGGAGCTCAGGAACATGGTATAAATGATTCAGATTGGATCTTATTAGATTACTCTTGCAGGCTATCAAATAAAATTTGTACAAGCTAAGGGAATAGGTTTGTATTTTTGGATTACAGATTATAAACAAGTATAGAATGACCTTTTGATTTTATGGTAACGTGGGACCAGCTACAACAGCGAAATTAATGTTTGCCTTTTATTAAATTGGGCCAACATTCTGTTGCGCAAGGAAAAAGTGCATTGGTGTTGCCGTAACTGCTTTTATTATGCTTATTTCATGCTCATGTCAGTGTCGTCATGGTTATTTGTTAAACTTACAATTTGCGGGTACTTTAATTAGACAATTGATCAAAAGTTGACGATTTTTTTCAACGGCCATTTTAGGCCATAGTAAAAAGAACTGATGACATCACAGCAACAACGCAAGTACGCATGCGCATCATCGGGCTCGACTGCTGAAAGTTTTAAAACTGAAGGTGAACAAGTGCTTTAACTGACCTCTTTACATGAAGTTAATGATACAGAAATGTGGAGGGACGTCAACGGAACAAGAAATAAAGAGGGGTTCATGCCGAAATTGATGGCAAAAGGTACAATTTTTGGTCAAATCGTCGCCGTCTGCCCGATAAAAATAATGTCGTTTTGAGATTTGAGACGTATGGGTCTATGGCAAGCTAAAAGGGTCATGACGTATTGGTCACATGCTGCTGCTTTCTTAGCAACGCGTTGTTTCGGAAAACAAACGCGTTGCGCATGCGCATGCTGCGTTGTCATTCTATTCAATCATGTTGGCATCGTCCGACTTTAACTAATAAAGTATGTGCATTTAACATATAAATAAGTAAACTATGTCAATATTAGTCAAGTCTATCTTAATAATAATAACAGCAATAATAACAACAGCAATGATAACAACAACAATTTAGAAAATTATTGGAGAAGGTATAAAGTTCAATTAGCATCTTCTAGCAGCCATGTTTCATACTTCATCGGTAGTCGTCTGCCGACGCTAACCTTTCAATTCGAACATACGGATTGTGCTACAAGCATGTTCGAAAGCTTGCCTCGATCGACGTCCATCGAACCCGCCATAACCGTGAGTGAGTGTAGTGGTAGCTAACGCAACCTTGAAATAAGTGTTTTAAATATATATTCATTTATTCAGATTCCGGGGCAACCGGTGAAGTATCATTGAACTTCATAAGTATTACAGGTGTGAAGGTTCGCGGCAATACAACACGTTGTAATGAGTCCTTCAAACCTGAAACGGTTGCAAAATCTCGCACTGCAGTGAAATTAGACAATTTCCCAATATTGCAATTTTGCCACTCTTCTGCATCTGCTTCTATACTTCTCAACGCATCCTACGAAGCCACGCGAGAAGTATTTGTTGTGCGCAGCGCCGAATATTTACTTGCTATGAGGTGTGGAAAAATGTGATTTCTTGCTTAAATATCTTGGTGTCTTCAATGTTAATTAATTGTTCTAGTTTTGCGCTTGACCGGCTGCAGAAACTTTTGCTCCGGTATGGCAGCCTGTCTTTTGACTATTTTGTGGATCATTGTTACCCTTGCAATATTCCTACGGAGTTGCAGTGTCTCCCATTCCAAGATCTTATTGTTGTTGTTACACAGTCGAGGATCTCGACTGTGTCTTTCTTCTGTACGGTTTCTTTCTTTCTTCTTCTTTCTGTCATTATGCTAATATCTCACACATGCAACATTCCATATTGACCAAAACTGGTGACAAGGACAAGTACATACACACAAACTCTTGACATGACCAGATCGGTGTCAAAGGTCACGATAGGGTCACAGGGATCAACAACGTTAACCATGCAAAAAATCTAGAATAAGCTCAAATCTCAAAATTAATACTGTCATCTTGTAGGACTTGATCAATACTACAAAAAAGTTAATTACGACTTTGTCATATGACGCATAATTTAGGGGTCACAGGCCCAAATAGATCAAATTACGTTACATTTCAAATCACTATACAGATTACATAGTATGATCATGTGACTCATGTGTGTGGTGTATTTTACTTACTTAATAAAATTTTTATCAAAGGTCACCGGGGGGGGGGGGCAGTAAGGTCAAACTCCTTTACTGTGATTAAAATTTAAAACAAGGTCAAATAGAAAATCTTTTTAGCCCATCCTGTAGGACTTGATGAGAGGTCGATAAAAGTCAATCATGACCCCATCACTTGACCCATGGTTTAGGGGTCAAAGGTCAAAATACTTCAAATTATGTTATATTTCAAATCACTACTCCTACAGATTACATAGTATGATCACGTGACTCATGTAGTATGTAGTGTAGTTTGACCTCCCCTACAAGTTACTTTAAATCAAAGGTCATTTGAGGTCATTTCCGGTCTGAGTATAAAATATTTTCAAAAAAGCATATCTGCAATATGCAAGGTAGCACATTGGTGCTACTTGCATAGATGCATGTTAAAATTCAATACAAGTCAATGAAGGTTCATTCAAGGTCATTAATGGGTCAAAGGTCACATTCATTTTCAAAACGCTCCTATTTAGCAGGAATTTGACACAAATTATTAACACATTCTCAAAATCATTGAAGGTCGTTAAGCGGTCATTAAGCGCTCACTTCTGGTCTGAGTACTCTCGACTGTATTCAGATCTGTCTACAGCTCTAGTTGTTGTTTTTGTTTTAATTCGTCATGCTTTTTGCATTATGCTCATATATGGTGTATTTGATAATAATTTTGAATAATCTGAAAGGCAATGAAAACAATTGCAATTTGGATTACTCAAAATTAGATTTTAATTCATCTAATTTGTGTGCATGTTTGCTTGTAATTTGTGATCCATAGCTTCGTTCGCGACTTACCTCAAATAATTTGAGTGTTAATCTGATCATTTGGCCTACCTTATGTATGATGTGTCCTGCATGCCCGATTAGTAGCTATGCCATTTTGTTATAAGCAATTCTGCCCAACAGAATAAAGCGCAATCACAGTATATATTGAACATAAGGACATTTTTGACGCACTGAGGAATTAAGGATACGTCCGCATTAAGAGATTTACACTGGTGCTAATGCCAGAATGCACATAGATGACGAGCTAAAAAGGTCATAACGTAATTTTCACAACGCGTTGCTTTGGAAAGCAACGCGTTGCTTAGCCAGCCAATCAGAAAAGTCAAAAAGCAACGCGTTGCTTTCCGAAAGGACTTAAGCAACGCGTTGCTTTCATTAGCAACGCGTTGTTATTTCTCCTTTCTGATTGGTTGGCTTAGCAACGCGTTGCTAATGAAAGGGACTAAAGTAACCAAACAACTTAGACTTGCTTAGGTTTTCTTTGATTCCTTTGAATCGGTCTTGCCAGTGTTAATTTTCATTGTTTTAAAGCAGATTCTTATTGATATTATGTCTTCAAGTGCCAACAGGTGCATTTCAAGATTGAAGCATCTTTTTCTTCATGCTTTGATAGATATTCTTTAACATACCCATATCCAAGATTTCAATTGATTCTGGTGGTGTATATTTTAGCATGCTGTCCTGTAGGCCACTGTTTTGTGTGTTTTTATACAGAAACTACAAATTTATAATATCTTGGCAGAGACAATCGACACTGAATGGATACTGCCCTCATCCGTCGGTTCAGCATGTTCAGATGATAAAAAATATCGACTTTTTTAGGTAAGTCGGGCGTGGCAGTGATTTATAAATGCTCCTTTAATACACTGTAAATATGTTGAACACGCCAAGCCTGAAATGTGATATAATCCAAAGGCTTTTTAGCGCTGTAAGTTTCCTGCCTTCTTACATAAACAGATCATGGAATTGTCACGAAACACTCGTGTTTCTTGTATACTTATTTAATAGTGAAAGCACGTTTAGTAGTTCACTCGATGCATTACCTGGCCGAATTTCATGTATATGATATTTTTTCTTCTAAGCAAGCCCGAATTCGAAAGGTGACCTTGCCTGAAGACATAACCTAAGAAGCGTGAAGAAGCTAACTCTGCTGCAATGACATGTCTGTCAGCTAGTCATGCCTTTAACAGAGGACTCTAAACTGCGACATGTCCCATTTGAGATCTTGCGTCCATAATACCTACCACTTGACTTGCTAGAGGGCGCGAATCTTTAATGGAATTCGTCTCAAACTGGCCTTGATAGGCATGTCTTCTATATTATGTAACTCATTATTGAAAACATGTCTTGTATCCTAGACACGTTCTTATTGTGCCCTACATACGCATGGCATACGCATGGCATATTCTCTATCAAAAAACTCGTTTAGGGTAGCAAAATCACATAGAAACACTCGCTTATGGAGCATTTTAAACACGCAAATTACTCGTTTAAGGTAACAAACTCCAGCCGTGGTGGGATACTTTTTGGAGGTCATTATGATGTAATGAGCATGATATGCACATTGGAATACAAGCCCCCCCCCCCCCCCCTGCTCTGAACACACGATTTGGCTTCGTGTATCTATACGCTTACAACATCAAAGCGGGACTATAAGCTAATAAAAGAGGATTCGACTTAACATATTCCTCTGCACAATTCGCCTGAATAGTTTGTCTTATGAACGAAGAGACAATTACCCTCTCCTGAACTCTGCTTGGAAGCACATCCAGTAGCGTAGAGAAATTCAAACTATTTATAGCTTATAGAATTGTTTTCAGATTTGTCCCTGTTTGGTTACTAATTATTAAGTTAAAAGTTTTAAACACGGTGGACTGAGCAACGTAACATCATCACTTTTAATATAGAATAGATATAACATTTTGTTTAGTATTCTAGGCATTGGATCGTTCCTTTCGTGTGCATCACGTGTATTGAATCGCATAAGTTTCATGCAATGAAATAAAATCGGATTTTGTATATGCATGCCTTTATTACATACACGATTACATTACATAAACGATGTATGAAAAAGACATCGCAGGAGTTTCAGCTTCATATGCACACTGCTTACTCCATGCATCAAACTTAAAGCACCCCCCCCCCCAAAAAAAATACAATTCATTTAGCGACTATTTTGAAACCATTTTGGCGTTCCTGTGAATGTATTCCGTCTGGAGTACAACCGGTAAATTGTCGCTAGAAGGGAACATGACGATCAAATCAAACGATTCTCGCACTATTAGATTCTTAGGAATAACATCTGTTTGAAAACATAACTTTGTCATTAATTGCGTTAATGTACAGTGTGTATCAAAAAATATAATCCTCACACAGCAGTATTGGTGAGTGAGGTGTATCCGGCCACCCCTGTTAGCGCGGACAAAACCGGATTTAAAACTTTGGTTTAACTAAAAACATTGTGCATGAACAAACAGAAATTTGACCCTGATTTGTTTGCTCAGCTGTAACTAACTTGATGTTGTCATAATTGGTATATTTTCTACTTTCTATACTGAAAAAATGAAGGAATTTGGTCATGAAATGTGGTACATATGATAATACTTTCTTGTCTGATATATATTTACCCCCATTCCAATGGGATTTACACAGTTAAGCTGGGTTTTCAGTCCTATCATTTCGTCTGAGTATGGTAACAAATCTGTCTGACCTTTGCTTCACAAGATTAAATTTCAGATAATCAGATTCAGTGAATTCAACGATAATAAGTGCATGAATTCAATTAATTAAATTATTATCTTATTACATTAGACATAGCTGTGCAAAAAGTCCATTGTCTTGCAGTAGGCCCATATCACCTTACATAAGAGTTTGCACAAAATGTTTTGATGTTTTCTAGGCAACATTGACCAATATGAATGAGGTATCTATTCATTTACATAAAATGTGGTTTACTGTGTGGAATGGGAGAAAAATGGGAAGGTGTACGAAACTGTTCATATCTGCTTCATTTTTCAAGCGATTTTTTTTCAGATATAGTGTAAAAATGAGTATTACGATTATGTCAGAATTTAAGGTTGAATGAACATGTCGAGTTCAATAACAGCATATTCCATGCACATTTTCTCAGTGTGTGTATGTATACACACATAAATGCAAGTTCTACATCAAAACGATGAATCCAATTCAAGGGAAAATCACATTCTAAAAATTATCTCAATTTCAAACTGTGCCTTTAGGCATGTATATTTTCAAAACAAATGAGTAACGTTTAGATTCTACAGAGACCAATTTATCTACCAAATGTAAAGATATGAATCACAAAGATTCAGAAATACTGGAACACCTCCGGCTTATCTAGATTCATATCCAATAACATGCATGTTTTTTTTTCCCGAATCAATGTCAAAATTTCAGTAGTAATAACAAAATGATCACCGTATATTATAAGCTTTATCGTATCGGGACATTATATAAATCTGGTTTGTACTCGTCACAAACAAGGTTCTTCGCCCCGTAACAGCATGTAAATGAACTAATAAAAATAGGGGTGTTTTATTATGTGTTTGTTAACCTATCCATGGATTTCAGTTCTGACTGGATATTATCATAAAAAAGGAGATCAAACTGAAAATTTGGATATTCGTGCGTCAGTGCGATATAGTAGTTAGTAACTGGAGAATTACATGAATTCCGCCACTGATTAGTTTCGCACCAAATTAATAAATTTCGCATAGACACGGATCTTTTAAAGGCGAGGAAACAAATCATAAATTTGAACAAATTGCAATAATCTGTACCCCTTACGTCCCTTGAGGGGAAATGACTACCAACCTGACGATCACCGCAAAAAAAGGAGGTGGCGCAATTTATCTCGTTAGATCTGAGAGCAATTTCACCCTAAACACAAGGCAAAGGGTCCGCTCCATGATTTTTGAAAAGTGGGAAAAATAGCATTTAGGGATTTAAGGACATGACTAGTTGAGTGAAACGTTGAAGTGACATGTGACTTAGAGTTAATAAATAGTGCAACCTATTAATGGACAACATTAATGTTCAAATGTGACGACCGTGTATTTCTCTTATACCTTATATTAACATTTTCGGTGAGTTACCAGTGTAATGTAAATGTCATTCAATAGCTTATAATGCGATTTCTACTCGTAAAAATATATTTTAAGTTGACACTCAGTCTGTCGCTATGATTGGCATCTCTCATCTTACGAAAATCTGAGACTGTTGTTCGCCCCACTTCACCTAATTCCAATGTTGTCAATAGCACGTTCTAAAAGATCAACAGGTCAGAGCATGCGCCATCAAAAAATTGAGACTGATCAAGTTTTCATTCGCTAGATGTCGAAAGCTCAAATTCCAATTTCATTTTTATCTGATAGCGTGTTAATATAACATTGCCAAAAAGCGCTGGCTTTGCTATATTTAGAGTCAATACATCATAGAGTGAATCGCTCTTTCACTTGTGAGAAGGTTGCAGCTGCAGTAGTGTGTTCAAAGTACAATGGAACTTTTGAACTCAGGAGCAAAGCCTCAATTGTGCAGGATGAACATGGATGTAATTAAAGGAGTCAAAATCATACCTCATAATTACCTCTCTTACAAAATCCTCTGTTTGGTATTTCATAATTTAGTTAGAAAAAAGGACAACAAATATCAACAGAGCTGCTCAAACTTTCTAGAAAAAAAATTAAAACCTGGCACACAGTTTCCAGGGAACTTTTAATAAGATTATGCACATGTTGTTTTAGAAGAACTAGTGGAAAGTTGTGTTACATGTTTATGGCATGGGTTGAAATTACGAGCTCTAGCAATTAGATGTTTCCTTTCTAATGATCATGTTTTGTTTTTTGTTGTTGTTGTTGTTGTTGTTTTTTTTTTTTTTGGCAATCGGGAGTGTTTGTTTGTTTGTTGAAGAGCAAATCACCATCTAGCTATACCAGATTGTTTTGCCATCGCACACATTTGATTTTATATAGCCTTTTAGTTCATCAGACTTGCTTGTCATCTTATATTGAACAGGCAACCTTGGAACGCAAGTGCCAAATCGAAGCCAGTGAACTTGTACTATGGGCAAAACAATAATCTCAATTCTCTTGGCGCAGTTCATTTTCCCCAGTGTGTTTAGAAATAATCCCCCTGTTTTTAGAATTGTTTATGATACCCAAAATACACAACTTCACTTCATGTCAATTCGTACACGCACGGGTTACCGAACTGAGTTCTTTAGTAGAGGAGCATGACCGTAGATCAATGTGTTGGATATCGAGCGATTGAAACCCGTGGGCAAAAGCCCATACCAATAGCAGACAACTCGCTGTAACGTTGACATTAAATTTCCCACACAAATCCGATTTTCTCGTTCAACGGCCCTTGTATTCTATCACCTCTGCCATTCAGCTCATAAATCTTGTATAAAAACCCGTAGAGGGAATCCTCTCCAACCTAATATAAAAAAGAAAGCGTGAAGGGTGAGGTGAGAGTAGGAATACGCCTTGAAGACGATCAGATTCGAAGCCATAACAGGCATTAGGAGGGAGAAAACAAGAAGATTCAAGCCTTGATAAAATCTGGGCTATTCCGTATAGGAGTAGATGATTGAAACTTAAACTGGTCACGTGACTTACGATTACAGGTGACATGCCGACATCACGCCCACGTGCTATGTTCGTGGCAGGAGATAGAGTCCCCCTGACTCATAGTCCGCCTGCAACGGTAAAGAATAGGGCACTCGATTTAGTCGACCCTTCTCGCAACATTAGTTTCACGCTTTATTCAGCTGTCGTTTACGGAGCGCGGACTATGGCTCCAGGGGGACTATATCTCTTTTCACACTGGTTATTCGTATGAGTCACAGTATTTTAGTTTGAAGCTTCGTTTGATTAAAATCAACTAAGCCGAACAATTCATATGTTAACGATTTATTTATAAGATGTGCCAACAAAAATATTAAAATGGTTATTTGTTTGTCAAACGATTTCAAATTTTCAAAGACAAACAGTTAAACGCTGAATGTTATTTAGAAGTTTGATGTAGGATTTGATAGACCGGGCGCGTCGTTGTTATTGTTTTAAGTGGAAGAACGCAGTTCTAGGGATGAAAGAAAATATGGCAAGTAAAGAATTTCGCAGAGACATTTTAAAATGTCTTCTCCGTGAAATAAGACTCTAAACTTGTTAACACTGTGACCAAATTTGCCTGTCAGGTTTAATTAAAAGAGGGATTGATTTCATAGATATACACAAATTTGTCATCAGTTACTTCAACCTAGAAGTTCAGTGTTTGTAGTCATTACGACATAGGCAGTATTGCCGGAGTCTGTCAATGGTACAATGGATTTGATTTGCTGTAACTTCTTTATACATGATGCATAACGAACAAAAAAAGGACAACCAATACAGCGCAGTGGAGCTCAAGAACATGGTATAAATGATTCAGATTGGATCTTATTAGATTACTCTTGCAGGCTATCAAATCAAATTTGTACAAGCTAAGGGAATAGGTTGTTATTTTGGATTACAGGTTATAAACAAGTATAGAATGACCTTTTGATTTTTTAGTCACGTGGCCCAGCTATAGCAGCGAAATTAATGTCTTTGACTTTTATTAATTGATCCAACATTTGTTGCAATAAGAAAAAGTACATTAGTGTTGCCGTAGCTGCTTTTATTATGATTATTTTCGTCAGCCTCGCCATGGTTATTTGTTAAAATTACAATTTGCGGGTACTTTAATCAGACGATTGATGAGCAATATAAAGGACTTTTTACATGAAGTTAATTATACAGAAATGTGGAGGAATGTCAACGGAACAAATGTGAAGGTTCCATGCAGAAATTGACGGCAAAAGTTGATTTTTTTTTTTAGGTAGAAATGTTGCCGTCTGCCCAATTGAAATAGTCTTTTGAGGTTTGAGACGCATGCGTGTATGGTAAGCTGAAAGGGTCATAACGTATTGGTCACAACGTGATGCTTTCTTAGCAACGCGTTGCTTTCAGAAAAAAAAAAAAAAAAAAAAAAAAAACAACGCGTTGCTTTGCTTACCAATCAGAAAAGTGAAAAAACAACGCATGCTTTTAAGTTGCACTAAAAAAACGCGTTGCTTTTTCACTTTCCTGATTGGATGCCTTAGCAGAGTGTTGCTTTTTTTTTCACTTTTCTGATTGGTTGGCTAAGCAACGCGCTGCTTTCATTAGCAAAAGCGTTGTTTTTATAGCAACTCGCGCTGTTTAAAGTGACAGGAGGAGATTTTTTTTAGGATATGAATTTCTCTCAAATTTCACTGGATCGGTTGTAGACCACCTACCGAGAACGTTTGGAAAGTTTATTGGACAAACAGGTGCAAAAGAAAACCGCAAACCTTGTTTTGAACTTGCCTGCTATCGTAATCGTTCCCCATAGAAAACCATGCCTTGACTTTCTGTCGTGCACGACAGAAACTACTAAATCATCATCTTATTACATAAAGACGGCATATTCGGCTTATTCACTTCAGGTGTGATCTAATACATTGGTAAGCATTCCAAATATGTAAAAAACCTAGGTTTGCGAAAAATTGGGGCGCTTCTTTCTGGAAATCTCCTCATGTCTCTTTAAGCACGATCAGAAAGCAACTCATTGCTTTCCCCTTTTCTGATTGTTTGGCTTAGCAACGCGTTGCCTTTTCACTTTTTGATTGGCCAAACAACGTGTTGCTAATGAAAGCAACGCGTTGTTTAAGTACTGTCTGTAAGCAACGCGTTGCTTTCGTTATAAACGTGTTGCTTTTTTCAGTTTTTCTTATTGGTTAACTAATCAACGCGTTGCTTTCTGATGAAAGCAACGCGTTGTGACCAATACGTTAATGATCATTTTAGCTTGCCATATGCATGCAGCGTGTTTTCGTTGTTGGTGTGATCTCATCTGTATATTTTTACTACCATTTCTGGGGAACCAGTTAATCCAGAAATGAAAATGTACACGAATGAACGATTTGAACCAGTTATCATGAAGAACTAAAATATTTTAAATTAATATTTGTCAATTCTAAAAGCATTGAATTCGATTGCGAACTCCACTAATTTATAATTAATGAACAATTAAATCTTTATTGAGCACCATGACGGCGTATGCTGCGTTGTCATTCTATTCAATCATGTTTACTTTAATTAAAGCATATGCGTTGAACATGTAAATAAGTAAACTTGTCAATATTGGTCAAGTCTATCTAAATAATAATAATAATAACAAATTGATGATAATAACAACAGTAACAATAACAACAGCAATAATAACAACAACATATATAAAAACAATATAAGATTTATTGGAGAAGATATACAGATTAATTAGCATTTTTTAGAAGTCGTTTTTCATAGATCGCCGGTAGTCGTCTGCCGACGCTATCCTTTCGATTCGAACATTCTTTGCGAGCCAGATACATAAAATACGGATTGCGTAACTGTATAACAAGCATGGTCGAAAGGCTAGCCTCGATCGACGTCCACCGATGTATTATGAACCCGCCATAACCGTGAGTGAGTGTTGTGGTAGCCAATGCAACCTTGAAATAAGTGTCTTATAAAACTATTCATTTATTCAGAATCAGGGCCAACCGGTGAAGTATCATTGAACTTAACTAGTATTGCAGGTGTGAAGGTTCGCGGCAATACAGCACGTTATTATGAGCCTTTAAAATCTGCATTTAAAATTAGGTAAAATTCTAATAGTAGTACGTGAAACCGTTGCAAAATCTCGCACTGGTGTGAAAAATCAAATTATTTTAGACAATTTTCCAATATTGCAAGTGTGCCATTCTTGTTGTTTAGGGTATTGATGTTGGTTTTTTTTAATCATAATCTTCTGCATTGTGCACAAATATGATGTATTCAAAATTATAGATTTTAATTGCATGATCTCATATGTTCCCGACTTACCTCGACACGCGCCTTCAGCGATCATGTCGCGATTGGTGAACACAATTTTGAAGTGTCTTTGACAAAAATTATCTGACCAGTGGTTATTCTATGACCCAGTTCTATGACTATTGCGAATGAATTTAATACCCTATAGTAAGTATAATCAATTCTAATTGTGCCATCCAAAGAGAGTGTATTCCGTAGGAAGCGAGTTTTAAAATGCATCTTCAGTATGGCCGTAATTGGGTGTCTTCACAGAGAAATTTAATATGCTTACTTATTAACGGGCTCAGCGACCGAACGAGTCTTGCCCAATACGTAAGTTTGGTATAGGGCGGTTTCACGGGCGGTCAATAGGTTATTTTGCCAGATCTGCCTCCAGAACAACCCAAGTATGCAGAGAATACAAAGGAATCACCTGCAGAAGTAGCTGAAATTGTCAGGTGGACCAGGTGCAGGTGCATGTATTGTGTTCTTTGCATACTTGGATGATCTGGACGGCAAACAAAAGTCCATTCAATATAATTTTTCCTTGCTATTACTGATATTTTCTTATCATTTAGGATATGCCGCCTTATCGGGTAAATAATCGGCGATTTACCTATATAGCGAGGCAAATGGCAATTCGATAGGTCATTATAGCCACAACTCGGTCCAGTTCGCAATATTATTGAAAACCATCAATCAGTCACTTTTTTTTTCAAATAAGAACAAAAACCAGAAAAAAAGAACACAAACTCATGAAACATAGCGATAATAACAGAGGTAGATATAATAATAATAGCAATTATTGTTAATAGTAGTATTAGTATTTTAATATACAAAAATGTAAAATAACAAATAAATTTTAAAAATACAAAACGTAATGTCTTGAAAGTCATTATGTTGAAAAGAGGTTTAATTAAATATAAGCTTAAAGCAGCAACAATTTTACTATATATATCTCCACGCTCAATGTATCGCCATAAATTGCTGAGAAAGAAATAAGAGGGAAATCGCGCCATAAAATTAACGTGGTATTCCCCTCGTCGTATAGAGTATTCATCCATCACACACCTTTACAAAATAAACATTTTAGTACCCTCGTATAATTCTTTACGACTTTTATCTTGCACGTTTCCATTTGTCTTTTATTCTCTACATCGTCTATATCCCACGAATTTGCAGGTAATTCTATATGAAGCAAGGCTTAATGTGCATGTAAGATGCTAATTAAATAATTTATTTTGAGCAATAATTGCCTACACTCCGCTATGCTCTGACACTTGTAAATACGGTCTGAAGTGTTATATGCTCGTAATGCTCCAATACATTTTGTTCACTAGTGCAAAATATACTAGACGGAAAAAAAAACTGTCTATATTTTGAGAGAAAAATATACCAGAGATGTTACTTTGGATCTTGTCAATGTTTAAAATATATCTTACAGGACGAAACTGTAATGCAGATTAAATTACCGACATGTCTGCTTCATGACAATAAACTTTTGTTGCAAACACACAAAGTAGCAAATAATATATATATCAGCAGTGAAAGGCTTATTCCCGACGTTTTTCGTACGTGCAGCAAGACAAGTGGAAAACTATAAGATGATTGGCGACGTTTTTTAAAAAAAGAAGACGCGAGTGAGCATAAGTTTTCTTCCTTTTCTTCTCATGAATTTGGTGTGAATAAATCACATAAGTTCAAAAGAGCGTGGACTCTATTTCTGGTGGATAAGTAAAAAAGATGAATCCGACTATATAGAATTGCGTTCAAACTTATGTTTTATTTTTATTATGTAAGTTTGTTCCTGTTTTCTTGACCATTTACCACGGTTGACCATCAGTTGACAAAGCGTTAACCATGTCTGTAATGAATGCCTGATTCTCATAAGGAAATTGGCTCAGTCCTATGTAAATGGGGAAACCCTTTAATCTCCGGGGACATGTTAAGTGTCAGAAACGTGTTTAATCACGGTTTCAGGTGTGTAATAGACTAGAAGATATAATTACATTACACGGACAGAATAGTCGACGTACCCTTGTTAAAGGGACTATTTTTACTAGTGATCTTTACTTTAAAAGTTAGCTTGTATAAAAATATCCCTCCATTTGGGGAGGATGTTTTATTTCGTTATTGTTTTTCTTATTTGTTTTTGAAGTTATCTTTTTACTACAATCACTGCTGGTGTACTCCCATATTTTGATGAAAAATTTCATATCTATAGCTAACTTGCAATCGATATATAAAGCATGTTAATCTTCAACGATGCCTGTGAATTTTTAACGAGATATTTTGTTTATTTCGTTGCTCTCCTTATTTGTTTTTTAAGTTACCTTTTTACTTAAATCAATGCTGATGGACCCTCTACTTGATGAAATTGCTAATTTGCCTAACTTGGAAACTAAATAAAGTATGATAGATTCCAAAGATGTGTATGCATTTTTACTATAAATAGACCCATTAACTTGTTATTATGTGGTCTCATTCAAATGTACGTATCCCATATGGGAGATTTCAAACGTTTATTTCGTTATTACGAGTTATTGTACTTCACTTTCTTACGCAAACTTTTGTTTTAAAAGGGTAAGTAAATAAAGCCAAAATTTAAAGAAAGCAATTGTGCATTTAAAAAATACTAAGAGAAAACATACAGCATTGCCGTAGATGCTATTTTCTTAGCTACATTGTAAAAGCAGTGGTTAGTAGGTGATATCAAAGATATGTGAAGACAAGGTACATTTAGAGTATCAACTTTTAGTGTTTAGAAATTGAACACCCGTGTTTAGTAATTTGACACATGATGTTTAGTCTCTAAACACGTTTACAAAGAGATAACAAGAATGTGTTTAGAAAGTGTTTACTCTTTAAACACGGTTTTGACAGTAAAGGCCTTTATTTAGTGCCAAATATGTTTGAAATACATTCTAAATATATTACTGAGTTAATTTAGTAACCTTAGGAGCAATTTCATCCAAGCGGGCTTATATAATTGGTTTTGTATGCCAAGCTAGCATTGTATTTCACGGAATCAAGTTGTTGAGGCATTTGTGTTTGTAGTACTATACCCCGGAATGTTTTTGTTTGTGTTAATTAATACAAAATATGTACTGCGGGTATCACCCAACACTCCCAAGTTTACAAACATAGTGAAAAAATCTTCATGTTCTTGTAAACTATGTGCTTAATAGTTGACCATGGTCCAAAAATAATGATATTACTCAGTACTGTCTGTCAATCACAGATTATGTGTCCCCTTTTTGGATTAAGTAATTAGGTTTACTGTTCGCAACCATCTGGAAGGAAGACAAAGCCATATTTTTTCTAGTTTCTTGGAACGACCGACACATAGGCTTAGGAAGCGATGAGCTGGGGGGGGGGGGGGGCACCACCAATAATTCTGGTGGGTGGGGGCTCAAATACCCTTGAGCCCCCCCCCCCCAATAATCTTAACACTTTTTAACCAAAACATTACATTCCATTAAAACATTAAAATGGCCCAAAATCGCTGATATTTGCCCAAATTTGGTGATTTTTTTGGCCCCAATTTTTCCTTCTGGTCGGGGGAGGTGGGGGAAGCCGCACTGCCTCCCCCATCATCCCCACTCGGCGCCTCGCGCCCCAATCCCGAAAATCTTCCTAAGCAAATGCGATATAGTAACTAGAAGTAGGGATACGCTAAATCAACTAATTTTATGAATGGGTAATCAGAGGTGATCCTGTTAATTTATTACTGAAGTCTCCTAAGAAGGCTAAATTACTGGACTAATCTGTGGTTCTGGCCATTAGCTGTTTAGACTACAAATGCCATTTACTAGTAAAATAAGAAAAGAATTATAATGACTAGTACAGGCCTATATACACACCATTTAAAACCGCCTTGCTATTTTTGCAGTAGTCTCAATACGGCGTGAAGGAGCAAAGGGCCAAGTGTTCAGATATTTTGACTGCAAAGACCACCAGCCTTGGATAAGGCTTGGATTAAAGGAAGACGGCGATTTCAGTTTATTTCATTGGACACAAAGCTTCTAACAGTATTGCATAGATATTTGCTTCGCCAACAACGCGTGCACCAAGCCTTTGGGACCCATTTTAATAATTTTTGAAGCATTAGTAGAGTAATGGTTGACGGATCCCACCAAACACCATTAAGGGCGATTTGATGTTCGCAAATACAATTTCCCTTTCGAAAAATGGAAAGTTTTGTGGCAGGTGATTTTGTCATATAAACACCAGAAGTTTCAGTGCTTAGAATCACCGTATACATTCTTTTTTTTTTTTTTCCTTTTTTAGGGTTAAGGTCGATTCATACTTCATACCTGCTACATATATCTGCGTTGCGGTAAATTGCATTGACGCACTGTACTTAACTGAAAATACTGCAGTAAAGTAAAACTCTTTTTAAATATATTAGTGTAAAGCTGCAGCAAAAAGTAATCGATATATCGGCAACGCAAATGCGGTAGAAGTATGAAAGGACCCTTACGTTATTAAAAGGGTGATATAAATATTGTGAATAGCTCATGCAATTTTAATCATTTTTTTAGGAATGAGGAATGCGGAAACAGGATTTCGGGTTATACTATTTTTTTTCAAACTCGAAATATCCGCTATTGAATTTGGCTTAGTTTCTTCTTCTACTCACCCTTTACCTGTGTACCTGAGATTATCAAAATTCTAGTCTCTGCAGATTATGTATATAAGGACACATAAAATAAACTGCACGAATGAGACCCTTCCTTCCATCCCTCCCATCAAGACCCTACTTTTATCGCGATGAGCCGATGAGTCAAAATTCAAACTGCTTTAAGTGAAAGATCCAGGAACTTTTGTTTCGGCAGCTGCTTACCTCTGGATAGCCTCACCAATAGCATCTATGAGGCTCCTTCTTTGAGTTCTTTCAAGACATGCCTCAAGATGTGTTTCCTCACATAGCCACTGTAATTGTCTTTATGACTTAACACTTTCCCTGCTCATACGTCTTTCACCATTTTCTCTTTTATTTTGCTTTACTTCATGCGCTGCAATAACAGTTGCATTAGCTCTTATTCGTCAAACATTCAGTCGCAAAGAGTAGATGCTTATCAGTAGCCATTGGGTAGAGGCACCTTATGAATTCGGAAAAAAATCGAGACATCATCGTTGCCACTTCAGGGTATACACATATCCCGAAAGTTGACGATTTTTCGTACTATCACACTTCATTTCTTTCTTGCTTTATGGTAGTTTGTAGTAGTTGTATTACTTTTCTAATGCTGAATATATTTTATTTCACTGTGACATTTATAGTTTAAATTGAAGTTGTTGATTTTTTAATTAACCCACACCAGCTGATGGTTCTTCGTACTCTGCAGTGACTAGGTCTAAGGGAAACCTCTGTGGACACCTGTGAGAACTTTTGAGCGATAACAATCAAACAATACTGTAGGATGAGTGCATTTCGATGTATGTGAAATTGGTGAAATTCACGAGTCAAAGCAAGGATATATTTTGGGGGGCTGGGCGAAGGGACCCCTAGTGTGCATGTCAAAACTGCTTCCTTCTCTACTTTGGCCGTTTGAAAGCTACGTTAAGATCTTGTAAAGCGCGGGAGACTTTCTTTTCATGTTTTTTTAACATTTTATTATATCCAAAGCTCGCAAAACCTGAAAGATAAATATAAAGTGAAATGTCACCTACATTAAGACTATATTGCATCGTGAAACGTTTATTGTACGATCAAAATAAGTGTATTTCTATCCTACGAACCTATTTTTGACGATCCTCTTTCCCGTGACGGTTGATTAATTAAATCTGCCTGTTGGTATTTACACAGAATTCATATGCAAAATAATAACACAGAAGCTTAATAAGTAATCGTTTGCAGATATACATTCTACATTCTCTTAAATCCATGTAACTTAATTTGCTGTCGAAGTCGGAGACAAAGTTTAGATAATATATGCTTACCCATGCTTACGGGAACGATATTGCATGCATAGGATCAGTTGTTCTTCCGTTGTCTTTGCTTTAATTCCAGGTTGTCGATATATATTATTTGCACTAAATTGCTCTCAATGTGAATTGATAGCTAACTATTTAATTAGGTCTACGCTGCGAACTACTTTCGATTAACAGGTTTCCCTTGGAATTCTTACTCAAACAACACCGACTTTGGACTTCGTACCTTTAACATGTTAAAATAACATTACAGATTGCAGATAATCCAAATTATGTTTTCGTGATATGAAATCCAAGTGGCCTAGCGTGACAGCGAGACGGACTATTAAATATGTCATTCCTGATTCCCATGGCATATATTTGAGTGGACATGGATCTTAAGAACCTCATGTTGACTTTAGAAATCTTGACAGAACTCATATCTTGGGAGCATTGAGGAGTATATTAACATTTGAAGCAGACCTACTTTTATGTGTCTCGCAGTCATGCTCTGCTTATTTAAGTGTTTCGAAAAACCAGTGACTTAGACGACCTATCTAATATTTAACAGTAAAATGAATTGTAGTTTCTAATAGCTGGCTGAGCGGTGGTTAAGGCGTCTTCATAGTCCTATTTTATGTCACATTCAGTAACGGACAATTACTCTAGAGTACAAGAACGTCAATTAACTGATTAAAATGACCAAAATAGAGTCACTAGTCTACATACATTTGGATAAACTTACAAACAATTCCTCGGTAAGTTTTACCCTAACTTCAGCAAATTAAGACTATTTTTGTTACCCATTTAATTTCTTTTGGTTTTACAGTGTTTGCGAGAATGTAATATTGAAAACATGGGGTCAGTTCTAATTCCGTTGACCTTGGTATAATTTCAGATTGACGATTACATATGGCAGCGATGAGCTGTAGTACACTCATACTTACTCCTGATATTAAAGAGGTGGCGTATTCGAAAAATAGTGCACCCTCAAGATTTTTCAAAATTGATACTTTTACATTGTTGAAAAGCTATAATATATATACATGAACCGCCACTTGAAATTATTAAACCAAAATTAGCGCCCTTATGGTTTCACGCCACTAAATACTGGTCCCATTCGTTCCTGTACAAAATGGGCGAGATGAAAACGTCATTTTCTCCTCAATGGAACATCTCAGACCTTAAAGCTAACATTCTGCTTTAAGATCATCATATCTCCTACCCAATCAATCATGAAATTAGGTAGTTATCCCCAAAATTTTCGAGCTACTGGACAGCGAAGACTAGCATGCACCGTGGACCCTGGAGGTCACAGCACTTTTTCAGTTAGGTGTTCCCTGTAAGAATACGGTTAAAATTGGTTTGTCGGATCAAAATAACATATCAATGACAATCTTTTTTGGATATTCCTACAGATTTTATACTTAATAGTGATAGCAACCATGATTTGCAACCCAGATCTTGCCATTTCTCTCAGTTTTTAGGGTATACTTAGGCGAGGGTCACAAAAAAACACCTCATTTGCAGTGGGGGCTGGACTTACCTGTTTCTCATGTTATTTGAGTCCTTATGGGTAAACAGAACGATTTTTATCATAAAATGACTCCGGAGTGGCCATTTAACACAAGAAAACGTACGCTGGAGTTGATTTCCACGACATTCGCCCTGTTTGATCGGTCTGTGACCTTCGTGGTTTTAATATCAATGAGTACGAGTCTGTGATATACATGAAATACACACATTTGTTGATTAAAGTTACGGCAAACTTAAAAGTTAGCTTACAAATTACCCGAATGTCTTTAGCCTCTTATTAATGTCCTTATCTGTTTTGGGGTATGTTATTTTATGTGTAAAATGTATTTCCATTCTTCCAATGGCGAGCAAATTAAAGAAATTTCATATTTTGTGAAAATGTTCCAGTGCCGCTTTAATTGATAGCATATTATTGAATTAGTACGACAGCGGACTACTTTCGATTAACGTGTTTCTCTAGGATTGCTTACTCAAACATAACACTGACTTATAGACTTTGGCTTTCGTACCATTAACGTGCTAATTTAACATCATAGATTGCAGATAATTCCATGTTTTCGCGATATGAAACCTAAGTGGTCTGGCTTGACAGCGAAACGGACTATTAAATATGTCAGCTGGCATCCAAGTTTAATACCGCGATACCCTGGCATATATTTGAGTGACTCTTGAGGAACATTATTAAGACACTTGAAATCTTGTCAGAACTCATATCTTGGGAGCATTGTAGAGTATGCTAACATTTGAAGCAGGCCCAGTTATAAGTGTCTCATAATCATGTTCTGCTTATTTGAGTGTTTTGGAAAAACAGTGAGTTAGACGTACCATCCTGTATTAAAACGAATTATTAGCTGGTGAAGGCCTCACGACAATTTAAGGCGTCCGAGTGTTATATGGTATTTCTTCTTTCCTCTTGAAAAGTCTTTCAGTAACATATCTTACTAAAAGTATGGGATACTTCTTTAGAGAGAGTTGAAAGATGGACCAAATAAATAAAAATAAGCAAACAAAGAGACTGAAAAGAATGGATGATATTTTATTGGTCCATGGTCCGATCGCTAATAGCCTCATTCCCAGGGACCACAGATTTTACCGAAAGTGGTCAAAATTTTGGTATCAGAAGAAAGCTACATTTTTCTCATTTAACCTGCGAAATCTTGGGGATAAAGGATGTTTGGGTTGGATGTTATGAGCAAAAATATGCCCCATTTTGGTCGACCAATATTAATTCTACACAGTACTCTATGAGGATTACAAAATCGCGTTATTAACTCTCACTTAAAAACGGGTTGAATTATCGGCGCAAAACTGTACAGATGGGGTTTTGGGGTGAAGGTCATTATCTATCAAGATGAAAAAATTAAAGACTCAAATCGGGTCATACCCCTTTAACTGAATTATATAATCAATGCTAGTGCCAGGAACTGACCATAGCCTTTCAAATAATATTGAGAGAAAATCTTTTTTAAAGATGTTGTTAATGATGTTGGCAGGAGATATAGTCCTCCGGTCTCACAGTCCACCTACAACGGTGAAGAATAGGGCACTCGATTCAGTTGACTCTTCACGCAACATTAGTTTCACGCTTTATTCAGTTGTCGTCTATGGAGCCCGGACTATGGTTCCTTTTACATCGGTCTTGGAAGAACCCTTACAGAGGTAATTGCCTAGTGGGCAATGTAGTATATTTTTTTTCGGCGAATGGAAGTATCATTTATAGTAGATTCAACGCATCGTGTCACCTCTAGTACTTTTCCGAAGGTATGAGCATTGAATGAGGGGATGTGCAGTGTGGAAATTAAAATTCCACGCTATTCAAACAGTTTAAAATATGCGGTCCGATAGCTGAGAACAATCAATTCTATGCTCGATGAAACCATTGAGACCAAGTCTTCTAACTCTCAAAACATTTCTGACTAATCGCATTTGCTTCAATGGTATTCAATGTAACAGGTGAGTTGAATGTTATTGAATTTAGAGCGTTTGTAGTTTGGATACGAAAGAACAAAAGTCTTTGCAATCTAAAGATGATGGTAACATAAAAGGCCAGATTATCTTTGTTCGTTCATGAAACAGGTGAATCGGGCCACATATTCTGCCTCCTGTCCCAACTAATCGACGCTGTCCAAAACTTTTCCTCTGGTGACACGATGGGTTGAATCTACTATAGTTGGGATTTTCCACATTCCAAAAAAGATGCTATGGTTTTCATTATTGTTCAACTATGTTGAATCCAAAATTGTATCTCAGATATCCGAGTCATTTAGGCCCCTTCGGAAAAGAACTTTGGAAGAAAAAGAAGACAAACCGAGTTTAACATAGATTTAATATGCCCGATATGTTTTTTTTATCTCATGAAGTAGGGTTTTCTCAGCTAGTCACCGAATTGCATCATTCCAACAGTTTTGTGTATTATTTTTAAATTTGGCGAGCCCTGGCTTATTTAAAACTAAGAGTTAATAATCTTACATATAAAAATAGTAGCGATATTTGTACAGACCAACCCCCTTTTCACATTTCAAAGAAAGTTCGAAATCTGCCAAAAATATTATTCTCACTATATCACGTGCACATCGGTCAAAGGGGTATAGCAATTTATAAGACTGAATCCCTAGTTGACCTATCACCTTTTCTTGAAGTATTTGTTGTTGATAACAAAAAAAAAAAAAAAAAAAAATTTTTTAAAGATGTTGTTAATGATGTTGGCAGGAGATATAGTCCTCCGGTCTCACAGTCCACCTACAACGGTGAAGAATAGGGCACTCGATTCAGTTGACTCTTCACGCAACATTAGTTTCACGCTTTATTCAGTTGTCGTCTATGGAGCCCGGACTATGGTTCCTTTTACATCGGTCTTGGAAGAACCCTTACAGAGGTAATTGTCTAGTGGGCAATGTAGTATATTTTTTTTCGGCGAATGGAAGTATCATTTAGTTGGGATTTTCCACATTCCAAAAAAGATGCTATGGTTTTTATTATTGTTCAACTATGTTGAATCCAAAATTGTATCTCAGATATCCGAGTCATTTAGGCCCCTTCGGAAAAGAACTTTGGAAGAAAAAGAAGAAAAACCGAGTTTAACATAGATTTAATATGCCCGATATGTTTTTTTTTTATCTCATGAAGTAGGGTTTTCTCAGCTAGTCACCGAATTGCATCATTCCAACAGTTTTGTGTATTATTTTTAAATTTGGCGAGCCCTGGCTTATTTAAAACTAAGAGTTAATAATCTTACATATAAAAATAGTAGCGATATTTGTACAGACCAACCCCCTTTTCACATTTCAAAGAAAGTTCGAAATCTGCCAAAAATATTATTCTCACTATATCACGTGCACATCGGTCAAAGGGGTATAGCAATTTATAAGACTGAATCCCTAGTTGACCTATCACCTTTTCTTGAAGTATTTGTTGTTGATAACAATTGGAGAAATTTATTTCCCCAAAGAACCTCTTCAGCTTTGCAAGTGTGTATGTGTTGACGCAAACCAAGCTTGGCACAATATTTTCCTTAGAGCTCCCTTTTATTTGGCCATGTTGGAGAAAGATGTATGTCGTTACTCTACGAGTGGGACATTCAGAGAGCGAAGAGTTGTGTTAACGTAGCTGAGGAGCAGAGAGGGGTCCGTGGTATAGGAGATATGATTGAGCAGAGAGTACTTGTAATCATTCCCGCAATGCATTGCGGATTATTTCACTGATGTATGCTGCATTAATGGGCCCTTTCGCGGGTCTACACGGCGCTTGCACGGGAGGCCAATGGGTTAACCTGGTCAAGTGATCTTGATCATGATTTTTAGCATGCATGATTACCTGCTGAGACCAACAAGATTGCACTTAATTATTTCACCATAGAGCAACCCCTTAATCTCTATGCTGTACTCATAACAGAATTTCAAGGTGTCAAACCTTGCATTCATTTTATAAAGTCAATTGAAATTCAACCGAACCATGCAAAGCATGACGGTTAGCATGCATGATTATCTGCTGTGACCAAGAGTGTTGCACTTAATTCTTTCACCAGATATGATTGTGTCAGAGAGTATTTTCAATCAATTCCCATAAAGCATTGCGATATTTATATACTTTACTGTACTTCATTTATCGATGCTTAAAGGAAATATGTCATGATTCTGAATATTTGGAAAATTTGGTATGGATGGAAAGCTTAAGTAACGTAGATTACATATAAATCAAAATAAGTTGATAAGTTGAAAATTGTCCACATTTGTTGAGTATTTTGCCCTTTTAATTTTCCGCCCAATAGCTTACTCGAAAACGATTCCGACAAATCCACATCGCAGGCAAATGGTGACGTCAAAGTGATGACCATCCATAATTTACGTCGTTGTGACCATCATATCGCAGTGTTGCCACTTCAATAATAATTAAAACACAACGAAATGAAACAAAATATGTCATTCTGTAACTTATTTTCAAATTTTATTATTACAATCATTAATCCATCAATATTACAGTGTCAGCAATAACAATTCGAGTCAACACGATGTTTTGGTCATCACGAGGAGAGCAAAATTGGGCGCTTTTGATCAATGAAGCCGTGGCGAAAAATCCGCCCGTTTTCTTCGTATGTCAAAAAAGCAAAAATTAAAATGCCTCTATTTTATTAATTTTACATCAAATTGTATTATTTTTTCGGGAATTCGTGATGTATGTACATATATTTTATGAATGCAAGTCAAACTGAGCTTGACAAAAATCTTGACATATTTCCTTTAAGAACTTTTAAAAATATTGAAAAATTAGGCTTTTTCAAAATCATGCCTAAAAATACTAACATTTCTAGGCCAAAAGCATGGAAGTCTAGGTTCTATGAAATCCAAATTTTGCTTTTTGACATATATTGGAATAGAGGAATAGAGGTCACGAAACACCATCAAGGTGAAATTTCAAAATGCTAGTGTATTATGGTATTGCTTCAAGTATCATTTGTGAACCGGTTTAACAGACTTTTAACCTCTCATACGTACGTATAGTGGTTATGATTGTAACTGATCCAGACAACATTGCATTATGGGATTAGAAAATCTCGTTCGTGATGTTTGAGTGTCTGTCACAAAAAGCAAATAGAGACGCATCGGCTGACTACTCGGGTATCAAATACCTGAGTGAAAGAAGTGCCTCATCCGGGTACCTGAGTCAATAAGCTGTCTTATGGATTTTTGTGAAGCATTTTCTTTAAATTTAGAAACTGACTATCCCGCAAACGCTGCCATGTTGAAAATAACACCAACGTGTTTTTCTTTTTTGCACTCTCTTTTGGGTGATATTAGAAGGTGGTAAAAATAACGCCAATTAAATCCAATGGTATATCGTACAGGTGTTGTTAATTTGATTCGTCCTTAGATCTAACGGATTGTATAACATAACAATCATAAGACCGAGATGGAAATAATAAAACTGATAGTTTATATTTAAGTACAATTCCTTTTGAATTCTATATTAGGCAACAAAAACGACATTTTAACGGTCCATCACTGGTCCTATCATAACATGCAATATCAGGAAATGGAAAAACTTGCTCGCGCTCGCTTCCGATACTTCACGACTGTTGAACAAAAACTGGTATAAGGTCCCATACCTATTACTTGGTTGCATGCAGCGTGGCCGAGTAAGGCATGTGTTTGTGCTTCAAAATCTCTAGTAATGTATAATGAAGTTGAAATTTATGTTACTGCATACTCATGATACAGTTGCAGATTATTAGTCAAGGGTTTGTTTGTTACTACCAATGTGCATTTGGCTCCTGCTGCGCAGGTAAATAGGCGTAGGCCCTTCATAGGCTAATTAGGCCTAGCCCTAATCTTTTAGGTTTTTAATAAATCTGTAAATATGTGTTGTTAAATGATTTATTGGGCCCACAGCATGTTGTGGAGGGCCTATATGATCATGCAGATTGGTGCTTGGATGTCTGGATGGATGTATACACGAGCGGAAGAAAATTAATTAATCCACTCTACGAACTAAACCAATTAGTCAATGAACTTCTAACGTGACACGGTGTTTATGTTGAGGTCATGTGATGTAAACATTTTGACAGGTTATGGATATTAATGAGCTTGTTTGCATATTTTTAAAAAAATCATTAATTCAATCGAACAATCAGTGAACTTCCAACGTGGCACGGTGATAGAACATGATGCGGTCATGTACTTGTTACTTTTTGGAACAAGATATGAATATTAATGAACTCACTTGCATATTTTCAATAAGATGTGATTAAACCTCAGTTGTGGGCTATCTTAATTACGAACTGGGTAATTATTGTTCAGTAGCTCAATCACTTTCAATTATTAATTTAGAATATTAAATAAAAAACAACTCTTTTTCCACAAACACATAATCTAGAACTGTTATCGTTTCCAACGTGGACAAAAATAATAAAATTCAAAAACAATTCCATCCTTCCTCACTTTTCGAAGAGAACCTATGCGCGAGAATATTTTTAATGGAATGGAATAAAAAACAAAAGGTTCAATAAATCTTCGAGACAATAATTCAAGTCTCCTTGGATGGAAGGTATAGCGCGTATTAAATAGAGTCGACTGTTTAATTCAGCTCATGCAATTTTCACAAAGCTTTGGTGTTCCATTGATCACTCTACTATACACTCTGACACGTCATGAACATGTTGAATGACAAAAAGCTTCCAGGTATGACAATGCATTGAAGGAAAAGATTCGTATTTTGTGTCGTCGCACGAATGCAAAACACATAGGGATTACTCTGTCGTATGTATGTGTTGTGGTCCAAAATGTTAAACCTTTACTATATTTGCATGCCTAGGAGTCGTTAAAAGAAAGCTACGATGATTGTACTTGGTTGGAAAGGAGGGAAGGGTGGGGGGAAATGTTGGTGACCCTCGGTTGGACCTTGGTGACCTTTATGTGACATTGGGCCCGTCAAAATTGTAACCTTTATATATTGATGCCTATGAGTTTCGTAAGGCTAGATGATGTAAACGGGTGTGAAAGGGGGGGCGGGGTGGGTGACATGTTGGTTGAAATCATGTGGACCTTGGTCTTTGGTGACCTATGTGGCCTTTGGCCCATTCACAAACCGGCGACGGCAGACGACACACTCGCGGTCCGGGGACCGCAATGTATTATTTTTTTTCTCTACTGGTTTCATCATGTAAAAATGATCCACATAGTAAGTATGCGAAAACATACTTCGCCCAGTTTGAGAGTTTTCTTCAAAGAGCCAAAACGATATTGTGGGAATGAATGCATTCTTTGTTGTTAGGGAGCGTTTCATTATTACGCCGGGGTGGAGGATATCAACTTTCTAGAACGGAAATCGGTCCCCTATGATGTACGTGTCTCTCTTTGATATGTATCTCTTGGTCTTGTATTTTGGTTCATATGGAAAATTGGAATAAGGACGACTGATTATGAAAATTTATTTTTTTAAACGGTACATTCCCCTCTCTCCTGGGATGAAAATGGTCCCACTCTCGCTTTCAAAATGTTTATGTTGTTTTTCCACATGGAAATCATCCACCGCCTGCATAAAATGACCACACCCAATAAGGTAGCCCGGTATTACACATGGTAGAGTTCGGGGTGATAGGCGCGTAGCCAGTATCAAGGGAAATAGGGTGTGCCCTATTTCCCCGATATAAACCATGGAGTAGTTGTTTTATTACCTCACTGTGACTCTGTGGACGAGGTTGTAGGGAAATAGTCGGATCTATTTCCCTAGGGAAATAGCACGTCTAATAGGAATCAACCAATGAACTAGCATGATTATGTA
This sequence comes from Ophioderma brevispina, assembly GCA_023653785.1. NCBI lineage: Eukaryota > Metazoa > Echinodermata > Ophiuroidea > Amphilepidida > Ophiodermatidae > Ophioderma > Ophioderma brevispina. The sequence goes on from JAMKCH010008610.1 coordinate 81,838, forward strand.
CATGAATATTCATGAGGTGTAATAAAAAAACAATATATGAGGCAAGTTGTCGATACTCCTACGCATATGATTTGTGTGCGTGCGTGCGTGCGTGTGTGTATGAAACATTAATTTTGAAACTTTTTTTATACTTCTTGGTTTGCTTATTTTGGAAAATTCTACTCTGAGAGTAAGAAGGCCGACAATTAATTCGTTCACACAAGAGATAACCAGAAATTGTAACAGGGCAACGTTTACACGGAATATCCAAAAATCAAAACATATGCGAGAAAATTTGATGTGGTTGTATAAAAACCGACGGATGGCTGACGAATGTAATTTTAAAAAGTCTGTTTGTGCTGGTACTGTAATTCATAATTAATTACACAGAGAAAACGCTGTTTAAAAAGTTTAAACAGTTGTTTAAAAAGTTTAAGCAAGATGTTTACCGGTTGAACTGAGCAACACTGAACCCGGTAAACAACTTGTTTAAACTTTTAAACAACTGTTTAAACTTTTTTAAACAGCGTTTTATCTGTGTATTGCTTTTGTATTAGGGGCGGCTTCAATCTCAACCGCTGGTTGACTTGCAGTTCATGGCGGTGTAACCGTGTTTAATTGTTTGTTTAGGACAATGGAAACCTGTTCGAACCTGGAAGAACCGGGCGGAAACGACAAGCATCGGGTGGTTGAGTTTGAAGATACCAGTTTATAACCATTTTGAATGCTTGCCTCCTGCGTGAGAGAATTTAATTTATCGACACCCTATAAATTTATGGGCATGAGTGTTATCATTACTTCAGCTCAATATTAAGGGACAAGTGGTCTCAACGTAGCATACCATCTGAACTTATGGTTTAGGTTAGGGTTATAATTAGGGTTATAAGGTAAGGAGTGAAAGTTAGCGTTTGGAGTAAGGTTTGTGCTTCTAGGTTTGGGTTGTAAACACGAATGCCATGCTTCTATTTGGCTGTTGTATTTGAAATTCTTATTCCCTCTGGGAAAATGTTGCTTAAATCTTCAGAGGAAAGTGGATATATTTAACCAATGGGCTAGTTTATTTCAAACCCATACTCTCCTGGTAAAATGCTGAACCTAAATTTTCCACAGGCGTTTGGAAGGTTTCAAATGAAACAGCTAATTCAGGTTAAAACATTTAGTATTGAAATTTGGATTAATAGATAAAAAAATAGTCCTTCACATTAGCAAAAGTGAAAAAAAAATCAGTGCTTTCTTTCTTTCTCAAAAAAAAAAAAAAAAAAAAAAAAAAAAAAAAAAAAAAAGATTTATGAAGAAAGAAAAAATATTTGTAAAGAGATGAAATGATTTTTTATCGATCCCATTCTGATTTTTTGAAGAACCAGGTTTGCGAGTTATAGCCAAGAACCTTTCTTACTCTCTAAATGCAAAAGAGTTATTTTCACTCTTTTAGAGTAACTACAGGTTCCACTCCGAAAAGACTGAAACTTTACAGCTTTCAAAGATTATTTCTTAAATCAAATTGTGTTTCTTTTGATAATTTACAAGATGATAAAATGTTACTATTTCTTCCAATCACCAAGAGTAAATTTGACGCACCAAAATATTTTTCGAGGGGTTTGACATTTCACTCTTTGGCTCTGTAGTCACACAAAATAGTGAAATTCGCTCTTTTGCATTAAGAGAGTATACCGGTTTAAGAGAAGGCATTACATGCATGCGGCTGAATATCGAAGTTTTGCCTTAGGGTAAGTGGTTAGAGTTCAAGAAGTCTGTGTGATCCCCATCGTGTCTTATGCACTTTATTTTGCATTCATGGAGTCGGAAACCGTTATCGTTAAAGCATTTTTTCCGAGGAATTACACGAGCTCCGTCTAAACAAACAAACACACACTTTCTTGAGCACGCGTGCATGCAGATGAATTGACTAAAGTGTCATTTACGAGCGTGGCCACCGTAGCAAATACAACAACTCAAGTTCTATGAAAAGAGACCTGTATACTTTTCTTCAATTTCATTTGGAGGAGAGAAAGTGAAACGCGTCACTTGTAATTTGAATGGGCATTTGAAATCAGGAATTGTAATTCACGCGTCTAACGCTGCATGACTCTTGTTCATTATCACTAATATAATTTTGTGAAAGCAATACTCGGTATACAGATATCGTAAACAAAGAATATCCGTAATCTACTGAAATTCATATTGAGATATGGTCGAGTTAAATGAGCCGTTTGACGTTAATATTGATTTTGATAGCGTTAAACTTCAATTGTATTTTAATGTTCTGAGCAAAAGTAAAATGATCATATCACGGGAGCCATTCTATTCAGATGAGATTTTCGGCAAAATGAAGCTCCAAATATGACACGTGAAGTAAAATTAATTAAAGAATAACAGATTTCAACGCACAAGGCAAAGCATTTGTAATACTAAGACCTATTACGGCTGGCTGGCTGGTTTTTTGTAAGTCGGGGGCGAGGTTGTGGATCACGAAATGCCCCTTTAATCTGTCATTTCTAGTGCATTACAAATTAGATTTTAGTGTATGAATTATGAATTTATAGTTTGTTATTAAATTAGTCATGTCCATCAAAATGACAATATATGAATGCATCATTTGTCATTTATTTTGTCATGTCATTTGTAATGCTCTAGAAATGACAAATTAACAATTTTGTCTTCTATTAATTTGTCATGTAATTTTAAAAAGCGAAAATTTGTAAGTCAAGAAAAATGTCAGTGTTGATAAAAATTTAATTGTTAATGCTACAATACAATAATTAAACATAACAACATTTTCTGATTGAATTCCTTGAATGATCAAAAATCAGTGTGCGTGGCTGATTTTAATTTGTCAAATGATTTATATTTTCAGTCTATAGGTGGCACAATACAAGCGAAATATTTAAAATCACTTAAAAATAAAGATTATTAATATTCAAAATGAAAATAAATTGCTTAAAATTGAGACTAATCAAAATAAATTACATAACTATTGTGTATTTGCTTGTATTGCTATCGTCTCGTCTGTGTGGTGTCAATATTGTTTTGTTCCGTATCATCCGATCTCTTACCCGCCTATTTTACCTCCAAATCATTTTACCAGTTCTTATATATAACAGATGCGTTTATTCCTGTTAAACACAGACATTGCACTATTTCTTTGGTTTGGCATGAACTCTTGTGATATTGTTTACTCGTTATGTTTTTTCTGTATAATTATCACTGAATTTTGTTGTGGTTGTTTTTGAAAATTATGTAGCAAAGGATTCATTAATGGCTTTTATGCGAAAAAAATGATGTAATATTTTCTCTGCAACACCCTATATCTATTACATTTTTATCATGGGCGTTGCAACAAAGATAGAAATGTATGCCGGTGCTATAACCTTACTCATCCCATAAGCAGCTCTCTTCTTGTAGCTGCAGAATCTGAAATCGCTTGCGGCATAATTCTGTGGTCCGTTCCCTTGCACAAACGCTGGAAAATATACTGGTTGGGAAGTTGCATTAGTTCCCTTGTAAGTGAAACAAAGTTCACATAGGACCCAAATGAAGCTATATTTAAAAGATGAAGTAGATGTTTGATGCAGATGACATATTCAAAACTTCGAACAACCTTTTTTTAACAGCATTTCAATGATTTTAGACAATTGTTGACAATTGTTGGTCAAAATACATCAATCGCAATTCATCTCATGTTATATGTTATAAGCCAGAATACAATTGGGCTTATATTGCACAGGAGAGCAGGGGAAATAAGTACCATTACCTTTTTCATATCTTAAAAGGTGCATTTTAAGATTTGGAAATCTTATTTTGTAGAGTTCAATAGATATGCTTAAAAAACGATTGATTCTGATGATTATACTTTTTCGTGTTATTAGCAAAAGTTTGAATCAAAACCCTCTGTAGGCCAATTTGCTGTACAACATTCCTAATTTCTCGCAAAGATAACTAGATCTGCACCTAGAATTAGGCATATACCAATAAAATTAGGTCAACGATTCTGAAAATATTTAAACTTGTAAATCTTAACTTTTTGTTGGTAATTAGTGGTGAGGCTAAGCATCACCAAAGAAAAAAGAATGACTAAATAGCATAGAAATGATTCCACTTAATTGAAAACAATTGTGATGGTTTCATTGCGTGAAAATTCTACCCGAAATTAATCCGCATTTCTATTGACTGGCCGGTGACGTCACTGCCACGATTCTTTGTGCACCTGGCCCACCTGGTGTTAAACAGCACACGGCCAGCAACTCACATAACATTGCTTTAAATATTTTGATCCGACAGGTGCAATGCATAATACGTCCATGTATGTAGGAATCGTGTGACAAAACACGTGTAATGATATGTAGTTTATTGTTAGCAGGTTATTTACAAATAAGTGGAAATAATTACATTACGGTGTAACATTTTTGTTGTACCCATATTTTAGGAACTGTACATAAACGCTTTTGTTTTGAGCTTTGTTTCTTATAGGGCCCTTTCACGGAAGGTAAATTGTGTTGAATGGACTTGTGCTTGCCCTCCAGATCATCTAAGCATGCAAAGAATACAATGCATGCACCTGGTTCACCTGAATATTTCAGATATTTCTGCAGGTGATTTTTTTTTTTTTTGGAATTCTTTCATGCTTGAATTGTTCTGGAGGACAGGTCTGCCATGTTAACCTATTGACCTCTTGTACAAGAGCATTGCAATCTCGAAATAGGAGGTCTAATACTGCAATCATGGAAAACAATAGTTTGAAAAAAACACATGGTGCAATTGATTGCAATCTTTCGAACTTTTCTTTAAGTTTGTGGTCACATTACACCATCAGTTACTGGTGGAGGCTTTTTTCACGTCGAAAGTGCAGGTTTAAAAGATAAAAAAGGTTATAAACTGTAACTGCAAAGAAAACATGTTTAGATATTGTGATTCTAATGGAAGATGTTAAATTTCAAGTGCTTAGATATCCATATGGAAGGCGAACATGGGCGGACTTGTGACATGGATTTAAAGACTATTATTGGCAGTCTATTTATCTACTTTGTTAACTCTCCATCTCTCTCTCTCTCTCTCCCTCTCTCTCTACCTTCGTTTCGTGAGCGTTCTTTGAGGAGATAATAGGGAGGTTGCGAAGAACCATAAACGTTTAACGCGAACGCCTATTCTTAAGCCTGTCTTTTTCCAAATTACTCCCTGTGACAACAATAGGCAGGCGTAAGAACAGGCGTCTGCGTTGGACGTTCACGGTTCTTTGCAACCTCCGAAATAAAGCACATGTTCATTCCGTTAAGGTTTCCGAATTCATAAGTGTGTCAGAAAAAAGGGTGTCAGATGGGTCAGGTTACGGAATTCCACGAATATTACCAATTTTTTTCCATCACTGTATGTATTTACATGTTGTCCTTGCATTGGTTATTAGAACTGTGGGCTTTTTATGTCAACAGAGTTTCTCTTTGGAGAAACCACCACTAAACAATGTTCATGGAACGCGGTGCAGTTTATATGTCCTTAATTTCCGGGTGCCACCGAACAGTTATTGATATGCCCTATTTCCCCCAGTATTTGACTTCTTTTAATATACAAAACGCTTTGAGATACAATATGCTCGTCACTAAGACACGTTTCATGACTGGGTGTACAGAATGACTTGGCATGAATGGTCCTGTGTGCTATGAGGATCATAATCGTCCTCAAAATAGAGGGTTGCACGGTTTTGCAAATACATGTAAACTGGTTAATAATAAGTGACCCATAAGATGCGACTTCATTGGCGTATAGCGAAAAAGCCACCTCCAGTTTCTGGGGCTTGAACATTGTCTGGTAAACAGATGTTTTTTAGTTGTTCCTTGTTTGCGACATGCATGCTGATCGTGTATAGTTGCGGGACAATTCCTATTATAAAAAAATGAAATGCATTCTATAACTGTCTACCCCCAACCACAACATGATAGAATCTATTCCAAGGGACACGTAATAGAATGTCACATGTGTGCGAGGGGCAAACAATGTCAAATTTATACTAATTTCCAATACTGGATTACTTTTTTATAGTTACATAATTAAAGGTCTGTCGATTAGTCGGATCATTCGTGTTTTTTATTTTCACACCAAATGCATTTTGTAAACCTAAACAATTTATATTTACTTTTGATATTATGAATAACTTGAATTAGAATGTTTGCACTTTGCGCTCGCTAGATTGGTTATTTTGTATGGGGGGTGGGCAAATAAAGTTCGGTCATGTGTGTTACGTCAGACAAAAAGGGGTTTTATTGTGATCATTTCAGCGGGTCTCTTCTTCTCATCGTATACCAACAAAGTGCCTTCTCAAATATGATCCAGCCAGAGACAGGTACAATGTCTGGCAGCTGTTTCATTGAATTCTACAAGGTTCTTTTCTGTGAATTGTTGCTCCAACATTGGACAGACCAAGATATGTTACATTGTCTGTGGCGCTGTTCCACAATCAACAGGTAGTGTCCAATCTGCTTTCCAGGTATAGCCCCCACTTTTGCAAGCACCCCACTTCTGCAAGAAAACCTAGATCGACCGCTTTGGTTCTCAATCGTCGAGAATCCCAGTCAGCCAATGAGGAGTCAGCTCCAGCTGGTGGAAGATGTGCCCAATACCAATAGCTGTGACTTGGTTGATAGCACGTCTTCTTCACAGCGCACTCTCTTAAACTACTTAGAGACTTTTTCAAGGGTTGGACTTTGCTTAAAAACTCTGCTGGATTTAAGGCGGTTAGCCACTGGTCTCTTAACAATTCTGTGATAAAAATTCTGTAGACTGTTCCATTTTTCAAAAGCACCTAGTCGAAGGCATTTTTGAGTAAACGAATTGAAACGTGTTTCTATTACGAAATTTTATGCAGATTCCAAATCTGTCGGTCCCCAAAGCTAATTTTTAGGGGAAGTGTGCCTAAGTTGCAGAACTCAAAATGGCCGCCATTTAACATTTTGCTACATAACTCAGATTAAGGCGTGTAAAGACTTCATTCTTGTTATACATAAGTTGTCAGGGTAAGAAGGAACACAACTAGGACCATTAGTTAAGGTATTATGCCATATATTGACAATTAATTTGCATAAATTTAAATCGGCGGCCATTTTGATTTTTATGCAAATTAACTGTCAACATGACCTAATGATATAAGGTCATGCACATGAGCGGGAGCAAAGTGGTTAGATGCTGAAACTTTTACCAAATTATTACACGTTTTCACACTTAAATGAGAGAAGTCATTTTTTTTTTTTTGAGATAGGCTATAAAACTATATATTGTGTAACAGCTTATAACTGCAGGAAGGGCAAATAGGCAACTTGTATGTGCATATAAAGGGTGCCACAAGTGTCAGATAAGGTGAAAAGTGAATTTGATGTTAAAAGTACAAAATTTGTGGCAGTCTAATTGGTTATACCTTCAATAACAATCATAGCTTAAACTCTTGTATGAGTCAAAATGAATGCCACATAAATAACAAACAATGAGAGCTTATTTATCTTAATAAATGGCGGGTTACAAAGAGATATTAAAAAAAAAATGCAAGCCCCCGAATATAAAAATCCCTAGACTTTCACATGCCTAATCCGTAGGGCACCTAATTCCATAGGCACAACCCTCTATGACCCCGGATGACTAAAATTATGACAAACTCAAAAGTAAAGATTAGCACAAATAAATCTGCTACATAGCAAAGTAGATAATCCTTTAAAATAAATATAAATCAGTTGAATACCTAACTTGTTTCTTATGATACAATAAAACGATTTGTGAAAAAGGGTGGATAAACGCCACCCTCATTTTGTATACCCCAAATCATGGCGCATGGACCATATAAAAAAAACTAATGATCTTAAATTATTCCTTGACCCTGAAAACATGTATAGACACAATAATGAAGTACAAGCCTTAAATCTTTATGTACAAAAATGTCCAAAGGGCCAGCCCATTTTGAATTTTTATGCAAATGAACTGTTAAGTTGACCTAATGCTATAATAATGATCAATTGGATTCCTTAACCCTGAAAAACATTTGTATATAAGACACAAGAATGAAGTCATACAAGCCTGAAATCTTGAGTTATGGTATAAACAAACATTAAAATGGCCACCATTTTGGAATTTATGCTAATTGGCACAATTTCCCTAAAAATTAGCTTGGGGACCGGAAGATTTGGAAGCAGCATAAACAATTTCCATATAGAAACACTGTTTCAATTGCTTTTACTCAAAAAAAGGGACGTTCGTCCATGTTGAAGGAACGACTTTTTTGAGAAATGGAACCAGTCTAATGGATTAAGTACTCGCATTTCTTATAGTTACTCAGAAAGACAATAATACATTGTCATTACAGCAATGTTAAAAATTAAAGTAACAAATAAAAAAAATAAAAAAAATAAAAAAAATAAAAAAAATAAATCATTAAGTATGGTCACGTGTGTGACTTGGTATTTACGTGTGTGACATCTCCATATAACACAAAATTGTTGACCATTGTTAATGAAGGTGCACATAAAACAACGAACGTTGTAATGAAATCTTATGTATTCCTGTATTCTTTACTATTTAAAAACACTTTCATTGCAACTTCATCATAATAATGCAACAAGCAATGTTACTGTTAAAATATGCAGATTTACTGTTGTAAATTAGTGGCAAGTCTGTTAAATTTGCCAACTTCTGCCTTAACTTTCAAAAAGACACATGGAAAGGGCTTTACACCGGTCGCATTAAATAACTTGCCCGTTTTCTTGTTTTAAACTGATAATATTCTATTTTAACTAATAACAATTGCTACCTTCTTCAATATGACACGAAATTTTTATTCCCTTCACGGGTGTGACATTAATAGACACGTCAATGACTGTTGAAGAAAAAAGAACTAAAACAGTATTTGTGTAAGGGAAGGTACACCACAACTGGCTTAATGCGACATGGAAATATGAAAATTACTGAGACAGTGGTTTCTATTGATAAGAACGAGTACTTTGTCTCTTTGGTCACGAGTATTATAACATACCAAAAGTCAATTACATTATTTTTGTTAATTACTCGCCTGTTTCCCCCCCATATAAAATTGGTATTTTTTCAACATTAATTTGAATTCGGAATCCCACAATACTTTAGGGAAATATTTGAAGCAAAACCAAAAAAATCTTCATTTAAAATTCTAGAAGCAAATGGTATAATAGTCTCATTTT